>CAMPET010000035.1:0-41160 GCA_946803715.1 Beroe ovata | reverse complement strand
TGTGTGTGTGTGCGTGTGTTTGTGTATGTCACTCTGTGTGTGTGCGTGTATATATGGGTAAAGAATCCCAGCATTCTGGTGATTTCATCTCCATGTGGCGATTACCAATGACCAGGACTCCCTTATAATCTTGTCAAGAATGCATTATCATGACCACTAAGACTCTTCTAACAAACACAGAGTGGTGTGACTTGGTGTTTATTTAAACCCAAACGCAAATGGACATTATCCATGCCACTGATAACTTGACTTGGAATTTCAGTGGCGCGAAATGTACCAAATGTGGTACGGAATCTTCAAATACTTTTGAAATTCCTGAGCGGCTTCGCGCGAAATGCACTGCTGTTTCTAGTTAGTATGGCGGTCTGGAACGCGCGCACGCCGCGCGCCAAATTTAAGGTCCGAGTTTTTCCCACGCTCTCTTACGCCATCAAAAGAGGATTAAAGGTTGTAAGGTTAAAGGGGGCAGGGGTTGTTTACTGTCCAATTGGGGTATCATAGAGGAATCTACTATCCGGAAAAACTTGAAACTTCCAGGGAAAAACTTCAAACCCTTTCGTTTCTCCACTTTTCTGCCACAATCATGCCCCTTATTCTGCCACAACCGTTTATTTCTGCCAGAATAACAATGCCTCTTTCAGCGGCTGTACTGAAGTACGAGAATAACGTTATGAATATCAGACAATTCAACTGTTCCCCTCACCCGTACTGGCTGCCAAACTTCATGGATGTGTTCACTTGGTCGCTGCCTTTTGTCGGAGAAAAAGGTAACTTTTCAGTGATCATATTCAGTACTGTCCTTTGTGAGTGTGTATGTGTGTATGTGTGTATGTGTGTGTATGTGTGTGTGTATGTGTGTATGTGTGTATGTGTGTGTATGTGTGTGTGTGGGCTGTTGTAGTTGCTATGGAGCTTGAATTCAAATTTTGAGGCACGATAGAAATGGATCATTAGTTGAGATGGAGTTCTGAACTAAAGACATTGCGAAATTTCGAAAACGTAACCGGTGTATTTGACACCCACCTGTTTTTTGGGAAAAACATCTGTTTTCAGGCACATGAGAGTGGTTGTGTGTATAGCGCTCTGTTTTAACTATTGTAGAGGTGTCGTTCATGTGTTAGTTGTTATGTGGGTTTGTCAGTCTGTTAATTTGTCTGTCTTTGCGATTGTTTGTCTGTAAATTCTTATTTCAACTTATGTTCGTGTGTTTGTTCGTCCCTAGCCCCTGTATGTATGTTTGTCACTAACCCCTGTATGTTTGTTTGTTTGTCCCTGACCACTCTATGTAGTATGTTTGTTTGTCACTAACCCCCTTCTTCCCACTCAGTAACGGAAATGCTGGTATCAATACTCTCTATTTGCCCTGATGAAGATGTGGACGACGATGATGCTGAGGGTAAGTAATTCCTCACTGAGAGAGGAAATGTCACAAATATAGTGTCACTTGATAGATTTGGTGGTTGTTCTCTATAACTGAGAATACATGCATGAAAAAGAAGATTCGTAATCCGACATAACACTACCGCCTGCATGATACAAGTGAAGCCGAGTTTAAAGTTTGACTGGTTCGCAATATTTCCGTCGAAAAACAGTTGCTTTTTTCCACAAAAAATTTGATTCCTAGTTCAAAAAACAGAATCTCAGCAATTAATACACTAACCGCACACAGTGTTGACAAAGCCAACTCCGGAAAGTGAGTGTCAATGTTGTGTCTATATCTGTGTGTGTAAATCACATGCTAATCCAACGTGGAACCATGGTAACATATCTAACTGTTGCCATGGTAACATGCCTTGGTTTAATGGCGTAACCATGGCTACAACTTAGGGCATGTGTCGATCAAATGTGGTGTCTGTAATAACGGGTGTAAGATTGATATATATTCATGTTATATGGGGCGTCATATCGATTTATGTGATGTCAAATGTAAGAATGTGTCAATCGATTCTACAGTCATGTACGGAACGTTCCGAATTCAATAGAATGGGTAATGGGCATGTGACAATTGAGATGATCGTGCTAGTTTGTACATGGGGGATTTGTCTATCAAACAGGCTTTTCGGTAGTATCTGGGATTTGAATCTCACGAAGCATACCAGATTGTTAGTAAAGCACCCGCTTTAATTCCCTCCCTCTTGGTAAATGCATGCTTAATAATACAAATGAATGCCTAATTACACACCAATCATGTAATTAGCCTGTCAGTTATACCACTGATTCCCTTGATAATTGAGTAATTGAGTCCGTGACTGATGCCGACTTCGCTCTACCTTCCTTTACTCTCTTACTCATATACATTCACCCTATCTCACGCACCCACTCACTCACTCTTCTACTCACTCTTCTACTCACTCATTCACTCACTCACTCAGCACCCAAGAACCTATCTGATGAAGAGATGCACAAATACGACAAATATGTGGAAATGGCAATGAATTCAACCGCGGGAGGGAAAATCCCACAGCCAGAGGAAGAGTTGCCGGGTCTTAAAAAACGAGCTAGTCGACTGAGCGATGTGATAAGTGGGGCAATTGAAGAGTTCAAGAGTTAGTCCACTATTCACCAATCCATGCTCCACGCCCCTAACTCATCAATCATATTTCATAGTTCACTCCCCCTATACTATTCCTCTTCAACCTTTCAATTCCTCTAGCACGTGATAGCACTTTTCCGCACCTCAAAACTACGATCACCTCGGGCAAAACAATGCATGATGGGGAGAGAATTAGATTAACGGTTAAAATATTTCCCTGCGTTTCAGGCCAGGATGCGGATCAACGTGAAGCCAGGCGTGAAGTTATCAAGAACAAGATCAGAGCTATCGGGAAAATGGCACACGCGTTCACCGTTCTCAGGTTTGAAGAATGAACATTGTGTTTTCTCTAATAATTTCATGATGTGGGTATCAAATACCCATATGTCGCTCTAGATATACGTCATTCTCCGTCACACATTTCTCCGAAACGTGTTTATCTCCTCGTGTCGTGTTGTTGGAAGCCTATTTCTCACCCCCTCCTCACACCCCCTATGGAAGTATATTTCTCACCCCCTCCTCACACCCCCAGAGAAGAAAGTGAAAGTGTGTTGCACTTGAAGGGACTGACTCCCACTGGGGCAATACCTAAGGGAGTGCTCATGGGAGGAAAGTCGGCTATTGAGGACGGTGAGTTGGCATTTGAGTAGAATTGACAGTTGATTTGTCAGATGCTTCAACTTTTGAGCTCAGATATACTTATGATTCCACTGAAAATTACATCTGATAGAATTAAATGATTGAGATCTATTGACATGGCTGACCCTCTTTTTCCCCTTTTAGCGATTGACTCGTTCGAACAAGCGAAGCGACTTGACCAAGTGAACGAACGAATGCCTCCTAGGACTTCAAATAGCTCTGTAAGTTTCACAGATACTGAGTTCAATGCTGGTTCCCATGGCAACAACGAATGTAGGAACACCGTATATGGCTGTCATGTCTTAATTCTCTCATTTCCTCAGGACGCTACGACGAGCAAAGACCAGTAGTAACGTTCAAATAGAGCTTTTACATACTACCTACAATACACGGGAGTGTTGTCAAATCGTTGCCATGGAAACCACTGCAACAGAGTGGTGTCAACAGAGTGGTGTCAGCAGCACAGAGCGGTTGTTGTTACCATAGTGATCCCCAAATTATCGCGTGACTCATTATAAACGGGTATCGATTCATTGAGAAACCACAGACATTATCCAGACCCTTAGTTAGATCCACCCTTTCCATTTATCATCTAACACCTAATCGGTTTCATGATCGGTAAAATTCGGTTTTCAATCTATTCTATATGATGTTTAGTTGTGTTTGGTCTACTTTGGTTATATTTCTCTTTTCAATTTTAGTGTGTGTTTGGTATAATATATATGCTTTCAGAATGTAATTTTGGTCATAATAGCGGGCATTCAAATTTCTTACACCTGGAGTGTCCTTATATGGGCATAGAGCGTGTCACGTGACTCATCCTATGCCCATATATGGAGATTTTTGATTCTAATTATGGTAAATTTTGTTATGTCTTCGTGAACTGCATATATATTACATGTTAATGCTTTTTTAGTAGGAATTTAAATCATGAATCCCAAGCTCCCCAAATTTATCAACACTAGAAACGAAATAGTATTTATAATTGGCATTGTTATCGGTTATTATCGGGGAGCTAATTATCTAATTAGCTAATTACCGGTCGTGGGGATCAAATTCGTCGCTGTTCTGAGAGTAACGCTGATTTCACTTTTATGGATCACCGATTTCATGTATCTTGAAACAATTATCCGGTTTGAAAGTTACATACGGTATTTTATCTTAGTGTGTGTTAGAAAAACATCTCTATTGATAAGTATCAATAATAATAAAGTAGTAGTTTTGAATTTGTCTTAGATTATATAAATTACAATTTCTCATCATAGATTTTTGAGAAAGATTTGGTAGTTATTGGATTTGTTTTGACAAATTTGAAGTGTAATATGTAAGAGGAACGATTCATCTAAACTAAAATAAGATAATTATTGCGAAAAAACGTCAGTCATTATTTCGTCTCTATGGTAATGATCACAAACTTGATTGTTGATTCTCCATCCCTGCTACGCGCGCGCCATTTTGTGCACGTGCACTACAAATGGCGCGCAGCGTTCGAATGTAGAGGACAGGGAAACTGTGTGAATTGGTTTCTTAATTGTTAAATGACGTTAAGACGCTGAGACGCATTCACATAATATCTTCAAAATCACCCTCGACTACCAAGTTTCCTACAAACTCAAAGGCCTCGAAATTCCTTCCGAACAAAATAAGACGTCGTAGCAAGTGCAACAGTACTTATATCAACCGTTGCCATAGCAACTGAGTCCAGCAACAGTATCTAGTTGACGATGACAATCGGGATCTCCACACAGACAACATCCTCCCCGTCGGATTCCAACTTCCAGCGAGAAGTTAGTCTGAGTGCGGGGTAAGCGGGCTCCACTTTCATTGGCTGAAATATGGGAACAGTGTTCTGATTGGTCGAAATATTGGAATGGAAGTTGAGATCAGCTATGGGTGATCATGATCCGGGGAATCTATAATTTGATAATTGTGATTGGTCAATCCAAGAATTCCGTGGGTGATTTGTATCATGAGTCGCACGGGAGTGACATGATTGGCTGCTATCAATACCTCTGACATGGTGACTTCAGTACCGGCAGCAATGGGACAAGCGTTACCAGATGCTTCACATCCGTCCCTACGAGTAATTAGTCAGAGTGTAGAAGTAGTGTCCTCTGACTTTGAGTTAGCTCATGGCCACTGCATTGAATTTGATCGACGCACGCGCCCTGCCTCTCAGTCTCATGTCTCTCTCAGAGTCAGATCACGTGCCCAATTGTCAGTACTTACCCTATTGGCAGGGGAAATGGTACAGATATGCCCGCAATAACACCATATAACTTGGCGTCCATCGCAGTGATCGCATTCTTCGGTTTGTATGTGATTTTCATGTTGTAAGTGTTGCCTGGGATGTGTTGGGTTGACATGAGGGGAACTGGAAGAGACAAGAATCTCATAAGATGAGGGATACGAGGAAATTGTTGCTATGGAGATTGGAGACTCCCCATAGCAACAAATTCTCAGCTCTTGATATATATCAAGGTACTCTCCACTGGTAGAGACCAAGAACTTAACACAGTTGTAGTTAAATACCTTTTTTGAGTTTACACACGGGTGCAGCACAATCGGGACTGAAAACCTGGACAATTTCAGCGGTACTTCCACAGTCCTTGTAGGTTAAATCAACGGCGGAGCAGAGTGTGGTCGCCATAGCAACGGAGAGGAGGAAGAGCGAGGAGTTCATTTTACTATGGAATAATAGTGGTGTCAACTTTGTGGGAGTGGTGTCAAGCTGAGAGTGCAGGTGTCAAGGAGAAGGAGGAGTGGTGTCAAGCAGAAAGTGGTGTCAACTATTTTACTATGGAATAATAGTGGTGTCAACTATGTCACATAGTTGACACCCACATAGTATGTGGGAGTGGTGTCAAGCTGAAAGTGGTGTCAAGGAGGGTTGAAGTGGTGCACTGTCGAGTAGGATGGTGTTGTGCTAAAAAGGAGTGGTGTCGAAGAAATAATTAGCTCACTAGGTTACTAATGGAAAGCGGAAATAGAACTAAAATGAACTTTTAGAAGTAGAAAGAACAAAGAAATGCCTGATGCGATGAGTAGTACTCATTATCATCTTATCAGTATCTGATTGCTATAAGATAACCAAGTTCATGCAAAACATACATCATTCCATTCTTTGAAAAGCTGCGAAACAAGTTTTTGCACAGCTTATAAAGAAAGACGATTGGGAAATCCAACGAATCTGAGAGTGCAAACATATGACCGTACAAATACAATTGCAATCACCTGATAACCATGGTTCGTGACCGAGCTTATCATATTTCTCCTCCCTATATCAAGTTACCACGTGAAACTGAAGGAGTAAACTGCAGTAGAAGTACCGTGGTACTGGGTTGAGTCGAGAGAGAAGTGGTAACAAGAGCTGAGATGAAAGTCATGTGACTGAGAAATCATCACGTGCAGCGCTTTCTCAGCACCAAATCAAGTAATGCAAGTTTTCCCAGTTTGGTGCGATATAAGAACACTGTACTGAACAGAGATAAGACTGTTGACTGCAGGCAGGGGCAGAGGAAAATGAAACTGATAATGAAATGAGCAGTATTCCACGTGACCCTCGCGCGCGAAATTGCACGTGCCAACGTGCAGCACAAGATAAATAATACGTGACCGAATGCAGTTGCAGACTAATTGAAAAACTAGATTGAAAAACTGTTAAATTTCAAGTTTTATTGTACTTGTTCCAAAACAAAATTTACATGTTAATAGTCTATTCTTTTTCAAATACAACACCAGATTGACTTGGAGCAAGTGCAGTACCGGATCACTTGGCTATATTTCAGTCCCCTGTAGAGAAAACACACGAAAAACCATGAGGGTTCAATTCTCCGCCCTCTAAATCTAATCAGAGAGCTACTTCAGCACTGTCAAACCACAACACAATGACAAACAAACGAACAAACATTTCAAGTATTTTCAATGCAATGAGTACATATCGGCCCCATCTTATGGAGTAAAATTTTACTTCACGCTACCTCGCAAAGCTACTCCCATTGGAGGTAAAAGAAACTTCATAAAAGAAACTTTCCAACTTCATCCTTGTCATGAGTCCAATTACTCCATTTCCAATAATCATGGCTCTGTCATAAGGCAGAATACCCAATAACATAATAAGTTCCCTTAAACTTAAAGATGTCCCCTTAAAGAAAGCCACTGTCACTGTCACTATGACTATGAGTATGATCGAACAAGAGTCCGTCTCAGTCCCGATAGTCGATTCTAAAAGTCGCGCCCGGTTATTACTTGAATCCCACCTCCCTGGATGGAATTGCCGAGTCCCTAATTAAGGTGAAACTCCCCAGTCCCTAATTAAGATGGAATCCCTTCTCCCTGGTACTCTGTAGCAGTCTCTGCCTCAGCACCTCTTTGCTCGAGTACTCTGGCAGTTTCAGATAATGGACACACGTGTTCACACTTGGCAGAGAGGAGTCGTCTCCCCCGTCCATCTCTTTCTTCACGACCGTCAGACGGGGTTGGAGATTTGCCAACCCCCCGGGCGGCAGCGAACTACAACCCGTCGCAAACTGGAGGAAGTTTTTGCGTTCCGGTCCGGACATTTCCACCAGCACATCCACCAGGTTGAGGAATCCCTCGCTTTCGCGGGTATACCCGAATTTCGGTTCAGTGTACTGGAGAATGTCCTCTCGGGTCCAGTCTGGGGACATTTCTCCACAGAGCAACAATCGGCACTCCTCCGGGGTGAAAATCCGGAGATTACACATGGGGAATACACGTGTGAAACCCGCTTCGAATGATTCCAGCTGGCGGGCTATGCCCGTTTCGAGGGAGAATGTGCGGGTTAAATCGCAGAATTCCTCAACGTTTTGGAGGGTCAGAGGGATGTTGGACCCGCCCGGTTTTAGCTCGTGTTCCGTATATCCATAAACTTTGGAACTGGGGTAGGGAGAGAGAGGGGGGTAAGATGGAGGAAGAGGAGAGGTGAGGAGAGGGGTAAAATTAAAGAGGGAGGGGGTGAGGAGAGGGGGTGCAAAGAGTGAATGGAGGTGTGTGTGTGTGGCCTCGTATATCCTCAAACGACCTCCTGGAATGTTATTTAACTTCTAGTTCTCGTGACCAAAAAACCATTGTTCAGTGTACTCCTATATACACTGGACCTGAGAATTTTTATTCGAATGGACACTTTTCCACCCCTCTTTCTGTGTATTACATACAAATTGTAATTGTATTGGACCTAGAAATGTGTGGTTCATGTGGTACACGATAACTGCAGGTTATCGGTCTGAAGAGGTGAAGAGTGGTGTCATGTTATTCCAGATAAGATTATAAACAGTGAGGAGACAAATTGCAAGGAGATGAGGCAGGTTTTCATCGTCTCGTCTTTTTTAAGGGGGAGGGGAGGGCAGGGGGGTCCGGAGGTACTCTCTGAGTATTCTCACCTTGGACTGAAGACGAAGGAGAGACACAAATCTTCCAGAGTAGCATCCGTTGCCCCTGGCAACCGGATAAGATCCATTGCCGCCTGGGTGTCGGCTTCTGAGAGCTGAGCGGCGGTGATCAGCCGCTTCTCCTCAGCCACAATATCGAGAGAATTGAGGAATGAGGAAACGTGAGGATTAGTCGAGGAGAAGTCTTTATTGTTGAGGATTCCTAGGGAAAGGAGATTTTGATTACTCGCCAACCCGGGACATGATAAAATAGGTTTTACTATCACTGTTGCCATGACAACACACGTGACAGAATTTCACCTGAGAACCACGCTTGTTGTCTGTCTGTCTCCTGTCTGTCTCCTCGTGTCTCACCAACGTGATCAATCGCAATGTCTTCGATCGTCAGGGGCTTCCTCAAGAATGTCTCTGACTCATCAACACAACTAGTGGTTCCCTGGGCAACGCATCACATCAGTCATCACTTCATGATGATGAGTTTGATGAAGGAGCAGTCAGTATGACATGAATCATCACCTGGACTGACGAGATGTCTGAAGCAGCATCGCTGTCGCATCTTAATCTCAGTTCCCCTTCTGTCAGAGAACTTAGACTTTCTAGAAATGAGTGATGTTTCATCACAGATATGATATTCAAAATCGTGAAATAGAATAGTTTCCTAAATCCATACCCAATCTTTCCCCTCAAATCCATTCTTCCAGTTCCTAACTCACCTGATTTAAGGAGGAACGACTCCGAAGTTTCCTCGCTATCACTGATCTCGTCCTCAGAAAGTGCATCTGCTACCTGATCCACGCCCCTACACAACATCTTGAAGAAGGGAAGAGAGAGGGGTAGATCAACCAGTCTTTGATCCTGAGATTTAGATATATCGTGGAGTTTACAAAATAAAATAGCTGAAATCCAAATAAATTCGCATATCAAAAGTTGTTCATTCCCAGAGAAACTTGATAAATTGAGACGTTGCCCACTTCTCAAAATTCAATATGTTGTCATACAATAATCACCTGCAAGCTCTTGGCAAGGAACATGCCGAGCAGATGGAACAGATTACAGATCTTGTTGAGTCGCGGTGAGTCCTGTGGGTAGGGGGCGGGGAACAGTCCCTCGGCCCCCGCCTTCACGTAATAGTCCCGGGGTTTGGGGCCTTGACCTAGATCAACCTGAGTCGGGGAACAAGATCATTCGTTATACTCCGAGTTAGTGTTTGCATGAATCGAACCCCGATTCAAATTAAAACTTTACAGGAAAGAGCAGGAAATCTGAGGGTATAGTATGGCAAATTCTAGAAATTTTTTCGCAGATATTTTTGTTACAGCCCGGTTTTGTGCTGAAAATTCTGGAGCAATATTCTCCGAACCTCTGAATCGTTGGTAGGTGGTTCGTCATCACATATCCACATCCCCAGTTCCTTCCTCTGTAACTCTGCTGCTACCAGGGAGTAAAACTCGAGGGTAGGGCCAATTCCTGAGGAGATAACGAGTCATGGACTTAGGGAAATGGTGCAGGAGAAAATAAAGTATTGTTAGAATTTAGGGGGAGCAAGAGGGGCTCTTCGAGAGAGAGAATCACTGACGAAAAACGTGAATTATATCCTAAAACAGCAGTCCCCAAACTCCACGTACCTGTTCCCTCCTCCCCCTTGAACTCAATCTCCAGCACACTCTTATTATGGGCGTGAGTGTTGAGGACTTGGAGGGCCCAATCCAGGAAGTCCTCCCCTCGAGGAATGGTACACCTGGGACGAAAGGGAGAATGAGTTTGTCTCCCGTAGCTCAGTGGTTAAGGATGCGGGGTTCCTCGATCAAGAAGTCGGTAGTTCGAGCCCCGCCCTGATCCGACTTTAAACAAGTCGTGTATTCGAGTTCAATATCAAGATATCGCCTCACCGTTCGTGTTTAAGTCGCCCAATTCTGTATTCTCCCAAGTCGTCCAGTCGTCTTGTAGCAACAGTACGAGGTCTGGACTCAGCATTATCGCTGTAAAGTGGTGTATAAGATTGGTGTCAATGTGGACGCCTTGTCAAGGGATGTAAAAGTGGTGTCAAGAATATACGATATGAACAGCGTTCGTGAAAAAGTGGTGTCAACGCGTATACATGGTGTCAGTGTCATCATGAAAAAATGGTGTCAGCAGCAAAAGTGATGTCAACCTTAAAAGTGGTGTCAACGTAAGTCTGACACCACTGAATCACTCACCGGAGGCTCTGTAACCAGTTAATTGATCTGGAGATACCGAAGGCCGTGGCATGGAAGTAGATGGATCTAGTCTCGAATGGGATTAACATGGGATATTGGTGGACCAGCTTGTTACACCAGGGAGGTACCGATCGGGTTCCCAGCATTAGTGGCTCGTGAACCTTTTGAAAGTTAGAATCAAGATATAGGAATACAGGGGGAATACAGAGGTGAAGGGATGGATTTGAAGTTAGTTGGGTGACATATTCACATTGGGATCATAGACGGTAATTGGAATTAGATCATAGGAACTCTTTTTAGCGATTGATAGGAAGGATCTCAGAAATTGCTAAAATCATTTGGTGGTTTTTCTCATACCCAACCTGTTGCATGAGTCTGGTAGTAATCCTGCTGGAATTGAAACACTTGGCAAGTCCCATCTCCTCCACCTCCAGTTCTCCCTCCTCATTGGTCACCAGCATCTTATCTGCCCTCTGATTGGTCGAGTCCTCGAGTAGAGCAGTGTGCACAATAGACAGGAGGTTGAGACATTGAGAGAAGTCTTTGTACCACTCGTGATCCGAGGCTTCGTCTCCTGAAATGAGAGAGAGGGGTGTCTCAAATAGTGTCTCCTCTTGATGAGTAAAGTCTTTTTCCCGAACACTTTCTTAAAATCATTTCGGTCTTGAGTGGTGATGGTCTTGAGAGGTGATGGGAAGATACAGAGACTCACGATAAAGAAACACTGTTCATCTAAAAATCCTCCCCTCAATAAATTTCGAGAATTCTCGCCACCCCTCCTCGGTCTACCTGTTTTCTCATTAGCAGCACAGTGCTGGACGAAGTCCTTGTACGCATTAGCCAGGTTGCTACAACTCTTGCACTTCTTCAGTCCGCGTGGAGATCCGGTTAGACGCCACTTCTTCAACCAGGCCGTGTCGGCATGACACTGCAGATAGTTGAGAAGTTCGAGCTTGGGGAGTCGTTCTGTTCCTAGGTACTTCCGGACGAATTCGTGTTCCCAACGGGGTTTAAACGCGAGGGATTCGAAGGGGTCTTGTTCTTGGTTGAGAAGCCTGGGTGGGGAAATGTTTACAATTCGAAACTTCCCCTCTATACCCCTTGATACACCCCTGTACAGATGCTGAGATCCATCTTTCTGGCCAAGTATCATTCCATTTTCGACATAGTCTAATTCCTCCATCGAAATTTCTCACTACGTCTCCCCTGCCAAACTTCACCTCCTGCTACGCACCTGGACACATCACTGGGTCTTGCCTCTCTGTACACCAGAGTGTAGGTCGGCTCCCAGAACCTCCTGACCACAGTACTGGGGAGATATCCCCGCTTGTCTCTGCTGGTCATTTCCACCAGACAGGAGAACAGAGTTCTCTCCGTGGGACAGAGATACTCCACCGCCTTGTTGCCTGGGTAACCGTTACACAGAGTGCAGTTAGTGACGGCCGTTGCTAAGGGGGATCTAGCAACCTGCAGATCTGCTAGCATTAGCAATTAGTTTCTAGTTTTTGCTTATCACCTGGTAAAGCTGGACATCGAATGAAGAGCGCCAGTTTTGGCTTCTTGCCAACTTCCTTCTCCACTGATCTCAGTCCGATGGTCCCCTCCAAACACGCTGGCCCCGGCGTTGGGATATCAATGTCAGTGGTGTGGGCCACGTTGTTACGACCAGGTCGAGGGTCGAATGCCGGGATCAGGGCGGAGAACTGACGCTTCAGCACAACATCATCGTCCCACACGCGACGTTTCATGGGTCTCTGCTCTACCTGTCGGAATCAGGGGTGATGTCAACTTCATTCCAATCAGAAACAAAGTGTTCCTGAGACCCTATCTATCAATTTCCGGGTGTTGCACCTCTTCTTCACTTTCGAGATCCAGATCGAATCCCATGTCATCGTCATCCTCGTCGTCATCTTCGTCATCATCTTCGTCGTCATCTTCATCTTCTGTAGGACATCAGTTCTCTTACTTCTCTAACCGTTTCACCACCAACACCCCAACTACATCATGCAATCAACCAACTGCGATCAACCCTTTAATGACCCCTCTCAGCCCCACTCGCATCCCTCTTTTCCCCCTCTACCCCTCTAGTGACCCCACTCTCAGTTCACAACCTCCTTTTCCACTAACCATCGTCATCGTCCTCGATGTCCATGACCTCATGAGCCAGTCCCTCGTCCTCACCCGCCTCGTGAATGTGGGTCGATATCTCGGGGTGATCGGTTGCCCCGGTAACCAGGTCACTGTCGTCAAACGAGAGAAACTCGAGACGTTCCCCGGAGGAACCGGCGGAGAACCTGCCAAGGGAAACAGTGGTGTCAAGGGAACAGTGGTGTCAAGGGAACAGTGGTGTCAACGGAGAAAGTGGTGTCAAAGGGAACAGTGGTGTCAAAGGAACAGTGGTGTCAAGGAGAAGTGATGCCTACAAAGAAAGTGGTGTCAAGGAGAAGTGATGTCAAGGTGAAAGTGGTGTCAAGGAAAGAGGTGTCAAGAAGGATACATGTGAAGGGACGGAGCGGTGTCAGAGGGAAGTGGTGTCAAGGAGAATAGTTTAAACCAACAAATACCTCGATTTATGCCAAGGTGGAAGTTCCCGTTTGCTAACAACCGGGATGTTGTGTGTCTCCTGATCAGGTGCTACGTTGTCACCCAAATCACCGTCGCCTGGGAAGAGGAAATAGAGAAGAGTAGAGAAGAGATAGGATGGCCCAGAGCTTATAAAGAGGAATTACTGTTTCTCGGTGTTAAAGAATCTCTGTACCGGATTTTTTGGCGAGCGCCGAAGACGGTTCCGACAGGACATTCTGCGCAGTAAGATACGAAAAGTACGCTTGACGATTGGACACAGGCGGAGTTCTCTCGATCATGGACGGAGATTTATTCGACTGTCTCCGCTCGAACGAGAACTCCTGTCGAGGTTCATTGGACGAGGAGGAAGAGGAGGAAGATGATGTTGGATGGTCTCCGCTCTGTCTACTGATGTCGTGTGATGAGCTGGTCGTGCTGGAGGTGGCTGAGTCGGTGGCAGGGGCGCTCAGCTGGTTTTCTGGGGGGAGAGATGGTGAATAACTGAGCTAAATGAAGATATTAAGTGAAGGATGTCAAAAACAGAACGACTCCCTTCCCATGTTCTCGGACACCCCCCTCCCCCTAAATCTCACCTCCGTCGTGCACGGTAAGTCTCACAATCTCAGAATCCACGACTTCCACATTGGAAGCTGCGGCCACCCTATCCGCCTCATCCTCCGTCCTCTCCCAGCTGGACGGAATCACCGTGATCCCGAACTCTGCCGACCCCGGACTCTGCTCGTTTTTGGGGGTTCCGTCCCCTCCGAACTCGTCATCCAAATCGTGATACCCCTCTTCATCATCCTCATCACCGGGAACATCCTCATTTCTTCCTTCCTCCTCCCCCCGGGTGTCCACCTCGTGGTCGCTGGTGGTGTCAGCGGTCATGTAATCGCTGGAGGAGTTGGTGCGAGATGTTTGTCCCGATTCTTCGGCCGTGACACCGCTATCTTGTGGTGGCACCATGGTGTCATGGAGAGGCGGGTTGGTCGGGGTGATGTCGTTGTCGCTGGTTTTGGATGATAAGTCTTTTGAAGAGCTCGGGTGCTCTGTGTCTTCATCTGCTCGAGTGAAATAAAGTGATGTCAAGTGAAATCATGACTATATGATCAAAAGTGGTGTCAGCAGCAGTTGCCATAGTAACGAACCTTCTTCTTCATCATCCTCTGCAAAGTTATCCTTCTTGTTCTTGTTGTTGTTAGCCAGTACCGTGTTGCTCGGACCTGCTTTAGATGACGATGTTGCGCTATTGTCCGACAGTTGTGACATCAGGAGATCCGCAGTGGATCGCTGCGATGATCTCGAACCGCCACCTGGAGAAAGATGGGTGTCAGCAACTGGGTCATTTGGATTCCTGCCAAGAAACCACGGAAGTACGAGATGAATCGAGATGAATTTCAAGGAATGCCAACTTTGAAGCATGGAATGACTTCATGGCTGCTGACTTCGTCATTCACACCTCTTATCACTACGACCAATTACCGGATCCGAAGAAAGCTCCTATCAATCGATAAGGAAGGTATTCGGTAATACAGATCAGGGTTATAAGATTGGGCCTGCCCCAAATTACCACACCACTTCCTCACAATCTATATATAAAGCTCCTCAAACTGCTGATCTTTACAAAGGGCATGTGACATTCTATGAAATTCAAAACCGTCGATAATAAGATACCCTCGTCTCCCGACATATGTTCCCCGGCTTACAGCAATGGTTTTCTAGTTTGCGGTTGCTCTTATACAATTTCTTAGGAAATGTTTTCCGATGAATCCTCATGATTTTCAGGTCCAATGAAGACTTTTCTTTACTTGTCAGTGGGTATAATTGCTTTACTTTTGAAGATGTTGAACCTATCTTACTCCCTACAGAGACATCAAGCAGATGTGAACCATGTCCATGAATCGACTCATCATCACTTCCCTACTCCTCCTAACCTCCATTGCATCAGCCAAAAACACAAAATACCGTGACATTCTCCAGGATCGACAAAAACTCCGACAATTCTACGAAAACTTCAAGGATGACCTCAGGGTTGAGTTCAAAGGCAAGGAGGACAGACGGAGATTCAAGATTTTCAAACAAAACGTGGAATTAGTTGCAGCGGAAAACGAAGTTGACGGGGAAACCGCGGAGTTCACTGTTAACAAGTTTGCACTGTTGACACCGGACGAGAGGCTGAGATGGATCAGTAACGGGTTGAGGAATGTCACAGAATGGAGAGATGGTCTGGGGAGTAAGTTCCGGCTCCCTGTCAGAAGGAAGAGATCATCAATTCCCAAAGAGTGGTTCTGGACAGATGAAAACTACGTCACCCAAGTCCAAGACCAGGGTTGGTGTGCGTCGTGCTGGGCATTCTCAGCGGCCGCTACCCTGGAAACGAACTACGCCATAGCAACTGGAGTACTCCGCAAGTTTTCCGAGCAGGAAGCAGTGGACTGCTCGTTCGAGGACCGACCTGTGGTCTGGCACCCCTGGGTGGACTCGTGCGATGGCGGGTGGCCGCTCTTCGCGTTTGAATACGCCATGAAACACAAGCGATGGGGCTCCGCCACTGACTACCCGCCCTACACAGAGGAAGATAACACGTGTAATTCCTCACAGTATGGAAATGGGCTGAGGGGGGCTCACATCGTGGATGTTTCCCACGTGGGTCCCACTGAAGTGGACCATATCGAGGCCCTGCTCTCTGGGGCTGTATCTGTGGCGTATCACGTGACAGATAGGTTTTATCTGTACGAGAGAGGGATCTACAAGGACGTGGCAGAGACGTGCACTGCGGATGCGTATCCTAATCACGCTGTGGCTATGGTGGGCTACGCTCCCGGGTATTTCCTGGTGAAAAACTCGTGGGGAGTAGACTGGGGTGACCGGGGTTTTGTCAAGTTTCTCCGGGGTTATCACAATTGTGGACTCCTTCACCACTCCTCAATCCCGGTACTAGCGACATCCGGTTCGACAGATGAGACGGAGGGAGACACTCCGACTACATACAACCCGAGACACTCGGAGCCGAGCGACGACTGTGTCGACGAGCGGGACGATTGCGAGTTACACCTCTGTTTCGACGAGACGGTGTCGTACGAGCGGTGCCGGAGAACGTGTCACACGTGCGACGTGGATTTCGAGGCGGAAGCGGAGGCTCGGGCAGGTGGCGAGTGCGGGAATAACCTGATCAGGTGTGATTATGACGGGATTTGCCGACATAGACACATCTGCCGGTGGGTGGAATTCATGTGATGTACGTGGGGGAGAGAAGAGAAGTGGCTGCCGTGGATCTTCCCACTCAGACATCATGAAAAGGAGAGTCTGGACCGTGGAATCAGACCTGTGCTATGATCAGGAGACAATATTTTGGGATGTTGATCGGGAAGCAAAATCGTGTTGGCAAACTTTGGAGGACATAGAGAGTGAATCTCTCAGTCCCTGAATCCCTCAGAACCGACTATTTGACAATTCGTATTTTTAGCCGTCGGAATACGGAATAGAACACAATTATGACTGGAATTTACAGAACTTATCTGGCATATCTCCAACTTTTAATTTGGCAATTTACACTGTTCCAGGTTTTCTCTTATCTCGGTCGAACAAAATTACTATCTCACATTTCACCAACCTGGCATTGCTCCAAGGAGCTCGTTTATCGTGCAGACAGTCGTCCTGTCAACAGTCCTGTCTGTCGTGTCCATGACAGCCTGTGCCAATTCCATGACAAAATTCTCCAGGTCCGTTGCTAGGTTGCGCTTGTTAAACGTGTTGAGAGTTTCTTGTCGCGATGTTATACTCCCAGAATCTGAGATGAAGTAGAGGATATTGAAATTTCGAGGCGATGTTGTGACTTCCACAACTGCCTAATTTGAGGATCAAAATTTTGAAGCAGGCGGCAAAAAGATCGAAGGGCCGATTTCGAAAGAAACAATAATGAGAGTAATAAGGAATAAGTTGAAATAAGTTTTTGAAAAGAGTCCCTCCCTTTCTTCCCTACCCTCGAGTTCATCCACAGTTCCCACGTCAGGAGTGGAGGATATGGTTGCTATGGAGAGAGTCTCAGACCCGCCCACAGCTTCTGTAGAGTCCGGTGTACCGGGAACTCCCTCCCCTGGGATTTAGAATGTTAAGAGGGAGGGTTTAGAGGAATTGGGTTCCGATGATCACTTCAGTTTTTGGAATGTAATTCTAGTAAAGATTCTACAGTATCTGTTTAAAACTAGAGTATCCGATTCTAACTAGTATCTGATTCTAACTGTGATTGCTAACTCGTACATAACAAATTCATGAATTCCCGATAGAAATGTGAGAATTTAAACAGTACCTGTGCTACTGCAACTCTTGATGCTCTCAGTATCACTCTGCAAGGATTTCCAGTCTAAACGACTTGGTCGTGAGCCAAGATTCTTGAGAACCTGAATGTGTGGTATCAATAAATAGTGGTGTCAAGGAAAAACGATGTCAAGATAAAGTGATGTCGACGAGAAGTGCTCCCGGGGAAAAGTGATGGCAAAGAATGGTGTCAAGGAAGAGTGGTGTCAGGGAACTGGAAACTGATGTCAAGGAAAAGTGGTGTCAAGGAAAAGTGGTGTCAAGGAAAAGTGGTGTCAAGGGAGAGTGGTGTCAAGGGAACTGGATAAGTGGTGTCAAGGAAAAGTGGTGCCAAGGAACAATAGCCTAACCTGTTTTCTGTACACCCTGAGTCTCTGCCTACACAGGAGCGTGTCTGCATCCTTGTTCAACCTCTTGAGCACCTTATCCGCCCCGAATACAATGGGTGTTGGTTTTGTCGGGAGAACTTCCATTGGCTGCTCTTCACAGACACCAGTCACGGTCCCGTACAGCTCGAAACCTAGTACACATGACAACATGGTAACTACTTGTGTCACCATGGTGACTACTTGTGTCACCATGGTGACTACTTGTGTTACCATGGTAACAACTTGTGTTCAAAGTAGGACGATACATGAGAGAACGTTACCTGACACTGATAGGTAGTGGGAATGACCACTTGCGTTTTTGCCGTTCACATGGATTCTGAAGTGTCTCCAACCCTGTGTAAGATTGATCGTCATTTAGTCACTTACTTTCTCAATACTTACTCACTCACACACTCACTCATACACTCGCTCACTCACACTCACTTACTCCCTCATTCACTCATCTACACGCTCACTCACTCACACACACACTCACTCCCTCACTCATCCACACGCTCACTCACTCACACACCTGTTTCTCATCGGGAGGAGGGTCTAGGTTCCAGGTGGCTGTAGATCCGGGCTCGTAGAGCGAAGTATCGTCAGTATGAGCACGGATGGTTACCCACGCTTTGCTATCCTTGGATACCTGGTAACGGATTATCACGTTACCATGGTAACCCAGTTTAAATAGTTATGTTGCCGTGACTTTATACCACGCTCAGCCAGAGAAAGATTTGAATTGTGGTATCCTCAGTTCTCACTTTATTTCAAGACTTTTATTGGAACAAGGAAACGCAAATTAATTTACGAATCAGATCAAAAATCCTACAATCAGGAGAATGATTCTTCTCTTCGTTCCACCAGCTTTCTCTTTCTAGACAGATCAATCCTCAGACCCCTCAGCATCTTCTATTCCCGCCCACATTTCCTCAATTAGCGGCACCCAACGACAGATATGTCTATGTCGGCAAATCCCATCATAACATCGAACCAGATTATTCCCACACTCTCCATCGCTCTCTTCCGCCTCAAAATCCACGTCACACGTGTGACACGTTCTCCGGCACCCCTCGTACGACACCGTCTCGTCGAAACAGAGGTGTAACTCGCAATCGTCCCGCTCGTCGACACAGTCGTCGCTCGGCTCCGAGTGTCTCGGGTTGTACTGAGTCGGAGTGTCTCCCTCCGAGGTATCAGTTACGGAAGTCGCTTTAAAGACTGGGATAATTGAGTAGTTCAATAGTCCGCAGTTATGGTACCCCCTGAGGAATTTCACGAACCCTTGATCACCCCAGTCTCTTCCCCAGGAGTTTTTCACGAGGTAGTAATCGGTTCCGTATCCGACCATTGTGACGGCGTGATTCACGTGTCCCTCCGCACGACATCGTGACGTCACGTCCTTGTAAATGCCCCTCTCGTAAGTGTAGAACCGGTCAGTGACGTAATACGCCACAGAGACGGCGTTGTTGAGAAGCGCCGAGAGATGCCCCTCCTCCGTCTTTTCAACGGTTTGATATCCCGCCACAGTGGCGCCGATCATCGCGTTTTCGTACTCCCTGGTTTTACACACGCTGTCAACCTCGGTGTAGGGGTAGTCGGAGGCGGGGGCGAGTCGTCCGTAACGCATCACGTAGTCAAAAGTGTACGATTGCCACCCACCATCACAACCATCCCATTTTCCCCCTTCGTAGGTACAATCGAGGAGTTCCTGCTCGGAAAACTTGCGGAGTACCCCCGTTGCTATGGCGTAGTTGGTTTCCATGACAGAAACTCCTGCAAAGACCCAGCACGATCCACACCAGCCTTGGTCCTGGACTTCCGTGACGTAGTTCTGATCTGTCCAGTACCACTCCTCTGGTAGCTCCGTGGTCGACCGCTTTTTCGATGTGATTGGTGGCTGGTAAACAGAGAGGGTCTTCAGATACGCCTCATAACCCGTCGAGTTTTTGAACCCGCTCAACCATCCGCTCCTCTCCTCAGGGGACAGAATGCTGAACTTGTTCACGGTAAATTCTGCAGTTTCGTCCACAATTTCGTTCTCATCCGCTACCATGGCAACGTTCTCTTGGAAAATCTCCCAACGCATCCTGTCCTCGAGCTCACCAAGGTTGAGATCCAGTTCCGCCTTCAGATTCTCGTAGAGAGTCCGCAACTTCTCCGGGTTGTCCAGGATATCCCGGTATTTGGTGTTTGTAGCGAGGCCCAGAACCGTTGCCATAGCAACAATGAGGAGAGTTCTCATCATGGTGAATACGGTGATATTTCACGAAAGAATTCTATCGAGTGAGGAGGGATGGGCGGTATCGGCTTATTATATAACCACCGGAAATTCGATAATCGGATGAGAGAATAAGAGGGAGCGCCATATGGCGGAGAATTAACGGGAGGGGGAATAATGGTGACAGATTGCGAGTGAATGTGAGAAAATCGATTGTTTTTTCATAGAGTACTGCGGGATTAAGTGCGAGATGTAACACATCACAATAGTGTTATTATCATGGAGGATGGTAAGCTTTATTTTTCACTCACATATATCGATCATTCGTTAGTCTATGTTCTAATAAATAAGACTATAAGAGTTCGTAGTACAGAGAATCGGACGATATAAGTGGAAGAAAGTAGGAATTTAATCTGTTCTTAGAAAATCTATTCATAAATAACAATGATAGCTTAACAGCCAACAGTTGAAAGACATTTTCTGGGAGCTCTGCTGAAAGTTACAACAGATGTAAAAAATAAAATCTGGATGTGTACGACCGCAATTAGCAATGTGTGATTAGGCAATCAACTTCTGTGACAGAGCGGTCTGCATGGAACCCCACAGTTTCGATTCCTTGTTGAACATGTCATACAGCGGGGATCTCCACCGTGATCGCTAGGCTAGGCACACAACCACTCCGTGTAGAACAATTATGGTTAAAAACTAACAACACGTCAACTGTCTCACCTGGAAGAGCCAGTTCCGTAGCGCTGATCTCCCGAATCCACGGCTGTGCCGGATCGTGTACTGGGACGGGATAACCCACATGGCGAAATCGACCGTTATCCAGCCGTTCCTATCGTCGCTTGTGTGAACATTCTTAGCAGCTCCCGCCCTACTGAGGACATCGTCTGGAAAAATGGGGGTAAACGGTTCAGAGGAGAGATTTTGAAGTTTAAAGCGGATCGGGAAGAAAGATAAGAAGATGAGTGAAGGATGAGAAATCCTTCTCCAAAAGTGTGGGTCGTAGAAAAATTGACTTTCCGAAAAGCAAATGAAAAGGGAGATGTCATTCACTCTAATTGGAGGGATATATCTCAAGTTGAGTGAGGAAATGCAAGTTTTCTGAAAAGCGAATGCGGAAAGAGGGGTATGTTTTTGATGTGGTAAGATCGTATTCTCTCTTACCAAGTGTCCCGTATGGGAGATTCCGACCATCAGATGAGGAGACAACAACAGACTTGATGGAACTGGGGTTCTTCCAGTCTTTGGTTGATCTGTGAGAGAATTTATAGTTACTGGGAGCTGTCATAACAAAAATCATTCCGAGGAATTGAAGGTTATCATCAACCAAACAACGGATCTTGGTAATCGAACAAGACGAAGGACTCCGGTTCTTACTTAGCATTTGTCCCTATCCAGTACACAATGCCGTTCTCATCAAAATCGGAAGTGTACCGGAACTGTTTTGACCCTCCCTCCTTGATCTCCCGTATGTACTTGTACGTGGACCGATCATAATCGTACCATTGCTTAGCAACCTGTCAAGAACACGTGATTTCTGGGGGTTTCTGAACACGTGACATAGATCATAAGAGTAGCGGCTCGTGATGTGTTGTCTCGGAGTTTCTATTTTCGAAATCAAAGGGCTCAAAGTTTTTGATCCCTGATCCGAGTGGAAAGAGGGGGCTCCAAGGACCCGCAAATTTCCTCTCCAAACTCACATTTTTCCGGAGATATTCCTCCAGGGTACTGACTGCTGTCATGGGCTCTATTTTCAGTGTTCGACCACTCCTATCGAGGAGTGTGTGTTCGCCAGCATACCGTTCCAGTCGGAACCTCAACCTAGAACGATAAGAGTTTTAATTAATCTGGGAATTTTATGCTGGATGGAAGCAGGAGTTGCGTTGAGTGATCGATGAGGAAAGTTCTTGGGAGTTTCGAGGAACTATACGTAGAAAAGATTACGAGTTATCTTTATTCATTCTTCCCGAAAACCTCCGTTCGATACCTCTTGGTTAGAATCTGTAGGCTGTACAGCGCTCCAGGACTCTCGTACAGGAAGAGAGGAAGATTCTCCACGCTCTCCATCACGGAAACCAGCTTTGTTACTAGGTTACGGACAATGTTTGGTGGTTCTTCTTGGAGGAAACAAGTTTTGAACACCTGAAGATAAAGATGATTATACCATATAAGGAATAATCATATTAACAACTGAGCATTCCCAACTCACCTCGACACGTTCCTGACTCTTGTGGAGGTTTGTGTTTATCAGATTCTGCTGCTTCACACTGCTACACCCGGTTTTCTGCTTCACTTCCTGAGATGAGGTCACAAATTGGTGAAGACCCAGTCATCGAGGAGTCGGATCCAAAGAGGAATCGTAAAAACCGAATCGTAAAAACCGTCAATGTCGATGGATAACACACTCAACATTTGAATTTTCCACGCTGATGCGAAATCAAATTGTTCACCATACCGAACATCCGAGGGAGCGCAGGAGGCACGGAACAAGCTGGCAGGAGTTCAACTCGAATGTGGAGAGGGAGTTGTCTGAGTGGAGGAGACGACCGAGATTCTTGAAGGAGGAGGAGAGGAGGGGCTTCCATTGGGTCTCGTCCTGGAGAGGAGTGTGTTGACACTTTCATAGCCGTTTTCATAGATGACACCACTTTTATAGCGGACACCACTTTCATAGCTGACACCACTTTCATAGATGACACCACTCTCTCTGACACCACTTTACACTCTGACACCGCTTTACACTCTGACCCTACTTTACACTCTGACACCACTTACCGCATTGACAGAGTTATGGATGTTGACAGCCTCGTCAATATCAGCTAGTATAGTTTTCAGCTTGGCAACCACTGGCCGGATGTGATCCATGCTGTTCTCGAAATACTTGTTGTAGATCTCTTCGGATAACCCATTGACCTGCGGAGACATCGATAACGAAAAATAAGTGTCTGAAACATGCAATTTTCACCCATTTCCCAAATAGTAAGCCCAAAAATTCTGGCAGATTCGGATTCTACGTCGAAAAGTAGGCCAGGAACACCTATTAGGAGTTATCGTACGGAGAAAAAAATTTGACCCATCTTGTGCGTCCCATTGATTTTCGTGTTTTGCAGTGAATGCTTCCCACAGGTTTGAAATCGTGTTTTGGGCGTGGTTTCACGGTGCCTATGGAATCTGCATGATCATCAAAAGGGTTGATACTTGCAGTCTGAGAGTAGGAGAGATGATTTGGTGAAAAATTGGCGTCCTAAGTACCCGTTTAGTCTTCATTAAAGACCTTCAAAAATGGAGTACAAAAGTGTGGGTATCATCGATTACATTTCTACCGATACTGACATCAAAAGTTAGGCGAAAAGTTTTTTGGCCGAATTTCATGTAAGTACCATAGACTCCCATGTAATTTTGGCCGCTGAATCGATTGCCGACCGAATTTCGGCCCTATCTTGCTCCCCTGAGGTGCTGTCTGTCTCGTGAATTAGGAGTATTTATTGAAGGTTAAGCTGGAATTTTCGCCTACTTCTCGATGAGCTAGCTCAAAAATTCTTTCAGATTCGGATTCTACGTCGAAAAGTAGGTCAGGAACACCTATTAGGAGTTATCGGACAGAGAAAAAAAATTTGACCCATCTGGTGCGTCCCATTGATTTTCGTGTTTTGCAGTGAATGCTTCCCACAGGTTTGAAATCGTATTTTGGGCGTGGTTTCACGGCGCATATAGAATCTGCATGATCATAAGAATGGTTGACGCTTGCAGTCTGAGAGTAGGAGATATGATTTAGTGAAAAATTGACGTCCCAAGGACCCGTTTAGTCTTCATTAAAGACCTTCAAAAATGGAGTATAAAAGTGTGGGCATCATCGATTACATTTCCCACCGATACTGAGATCAAAAATAAGACGAAAAGTGTTTTGGCCGATTTTCATGTAAGTACCATGGATTCCTATGTAATTTTGGCCGCTGAATCGATTGCCGACCGAATTTCGGCCCTATCTTGCTTCCCTGAGGTGCTATCAGTAATGTGACCTTGTCACTTGTGCACTAAGATATGATATGTTTAACAGAATTCTTAGAAGTACTCTGAGAACATATGTCATCTTCTGAGACGATTGATTCCCCTTTATTAAACCCTCCACATCATACCAAATGCTAGTTTCAGCTTCCTGGAATCAGTATCATGAGTACGAAATAAGTGAAACTTTGCCAAATTATGACATTTGTCACCAGAGGACTGATTTTCTCGCGCTTCTGTAGCGCGCGACGCCTAAATTTCCTCACAGTACGCGTATCTCATATCTTGACCCTAGCTTTCCTCATCTTTCAGATCCCATCTCTGGGATTTGATAGTTCTCCTCAATTTTCCATCTCAATTTTCAGTAAAAAGTCTTTCCAAAAGCATCAGATTAGACACCATCCTTCCTTGATTTTTGTTTTATTCCTCAGTTACAAATGAGCCATCTCATATTTTGCTATCCTCTCAAACTTCCTTATACCACAGTGAGTCATATGATAGTGAGGTATATTCTGAGATAGTGTCAAAAGATAAACGCGCAAAACGCGCAGTAACATAGCGCCAACATTCCATTGAAATTCCTGCCGTGCATTCCATATATTCCAACGTAAAAACGGGCGGTATCTGGCACAAATGATGTTGGAAAACAGCGTACATGAAGTGGACAAAATATTTATGCATGTATATCCTGAGACTAACATATCCGGCTATTGACTTCATCTATTGACTATAGTAGGCGAGGTTTGAGCGCTTTTCTGCCAGAAATAACTCGGGAAGGGTTGGTTTTTGAGGACAGTAAATATCAGCTATGGGAAGCTATGTCACGAGGATATACGAAGACTTTGTGGCGGAAAAAGTCGAAAAGCTGCGTCTCATCTATCAGATTTTGAAAATGAAATATATTGAGAAATTTTGTGGGCAATTTGGGGTCAAAAGTGGAGATGCGGGGTCTCGAACCCCGGACCTTGTGCATGCAAAGCACACGCTCTACCGCTGAGCTACATCCCCTATACGATCCTAGAATTTCAGTGAATATGATTCTAGCAAATGTAAACAAGAACAAATCTAGTTTCTTCTAGACTGGAGACCAATCAACAACCTTCAACGATATACCACGGGCAATTTCAAGTGTAGAAGGGTTGTCAATTGGTCTCCAGTCTAGTAAATGATTGGCAGGGAGCCAATACACTCGATGTATCACCTGATGCTGTAGCTGCTTTGATTTAGACTTCACTTTACTCGTCTTCTTTCCCCACCCAGATGCAAACTCAGCGCCTGATTGGAAATATGAGCTGATTTGGAGCTTACTAACAGTAAACAGTGCCATGATCAAGTGGCCTCTGCTTGACAATTGATCCAGTGAATACTTGGAGAATTTGTGAGGGTTTAGGATCACTCAACTTAGGCATGACTTAAGACTAGAGTATAGTATAAACGAACAATAGCCAATTATTCCATGGCACTTGGCTCTGAGATTGTGTCGTCTACTTATAACTCAAGTTGGCAGGGTTTCGTATGAGAATTTGGGGCTGGACATAAGTACAAGACAAACGCCCCCAATGTCTTTCATTGTATTTGAATAGTGTTACTTTCAAAGCGATGCCTCTATTCCTTAGAATATAGACATCTCACATGCAACTTCCTGGAACCTTGCCAAGTTTATCCCTCCAAAAAACACGCACATACACAGATGAAACGATGTTTCGAGAAAAAATTCCAAAATTGAGATAGTGAAATTTCTGCTATCTATGCCACAGACTTGTTACGTTTACGTAGGGCGCGCGCGCAAAATTGTAAACCCCTCGCGAGTCCGCCATCTTGAATTCTACTCTCAAATTTTTGGGATGCAAAAGTATGTTTAAAGGGCAATTCCATCTTACCAAGGGTCAGTTCTGCGTTGAATGAGTGAGTGGCACCCTTGTTGGACTCGAATATGAACCCAGGCAGGTCTTCCCGCAAAATTGTGCTCTGCTGTCCTTCACTGTTGTCAATTGCAAGCTCGCCTTCACGCCTGCGAGAGTTATTGGTTGACACCTGTGACATGCACCTTGACACCAGTTTACTCCTGACAGCACTTAATCCTTGACACCACTCTCACTTGGGTATATTTTCCGCTTGACACCACTCTACTCCTGACACCCCTATACTTGACACTACTTTGTTCCTGACATTACTCTTGACACCACTATGTTCCTGACATAACTCTTGACACCACTCCCCCTGACACCACCTACCTGCACTTGAGTCTCCACTTATCCAGGGCTATCACATGGCCGGGAGTAGAGAGGATCGGTTGAGACGGCTTGTCCGATGCCACCATTGACTTTGCTCGTTGTAACTTTTCCATGAACTCACATCGGTTGTCTGGGAAACGACGGTGTCAATATTATGAAGGAGCAATGGAAAGTAACAGGAGAATATATAGCAGTAGAATGAATAAGATCACCTGATGTGTCAGTGCCACTGGAATCAAGACATCCCGCACTGTAGATTGTGGACAACTTCCCGTCCATGATAAAACTGAGGAAAAGTGAAAAATCCCGGATTAAAATCACCGAAAATATTTTCGAAGAAGATTATGCGAAGTGAGAAGCCATCCATTTCTGTGATTTTGATTGTAATTGTCCAAATTCTCGCTGTATTTTATTAGAGATTCATATTACCTAAACCCGCGGTCAAGCCTCAGGCTGCCACCCTGCCTGGTGGATTTGAGCCCCCTAACGAAGCGCAAAGAATATTACCTGAACCAGCCATTAGACCCGGAGCTGAGGGCTATGGCAGCGTAATCGCACCACAAGTAGATGCATTCCTTTGTCTGGATGATACTCCATTGACACCAGTGATAGGGACGGTATGACACCACTTCCAGAGCGTCCTCCGTGTATTGGTCCTCCTGAAAAACAGTGGTGTCAACAACGAAAAATAGAGCCAAAAATCATTGTGAGATGATTTTGATGAGTCATATTTATTACCGTTCATAGCTGAATGATTATTCTATAATATTGTGTTCACATACACACACATACACACACAAGAATATAAGTACCTTATCAGCTTTCAGTTTCTCATCAGCATAACATCTGGCTGTCTTGGACACGTAACTGATGACACCTAATCTACAGAAGTGGTCCATGAAGATATCCGCTCCCTTTTCACACAGATCTCGGACAATTGAGAGGGCGGGGACCTTGTTTTCGAGTCCCTCCTCCTGGGAAATTGAAATTGAAAATATATTAGTAAGTACATGTATAATATCACATTATCAAATTCGAACCTATGACATGACAGATCAAAACGAGTAATCAGCAATGGCTATGAGTTCCACTGAACTCTCACCTCTAAGACAGCTGCGATGGTCTCCACTATCTGAGCACTNATAAGTACCTTATCAGCTTTAAGTTTCTCATCAGCATAACATCTGGCTGTCTTTGACACGTAACTGATGACACCAAGTCTACAGAAGTGGTCCATGAAGATATCCGCTCCCTTTTCACACAGATCTCGGACTATTGAGAGGGCGGGGACCTTGTTTTCGAGTCCCTCCTCCTGGGAAATTGAAATTGAAAACATATTAGTAAGTACATGTATAGTATCACATTATCAAATTCGAACCTATGACATGACATATCAAAACGAGTAATGACATCAGTAATGGATATGAGTTTCACTCAACAATCACCTCTAAGACAGCTGCGATGGTCTCCACTATCTGAGCACTACACGACGCTACTTCACTGACAGAGGAGGAAGTAACACCCATCCCAGCTTCATCTCCTGTTGTCATGGTGTTGTCATGGTGTTGTCATGAGTGTTGTCATGAGTGTTGTCATGGTGTTGTCATGGTGTTGTCAGAGTGTTGTCAGAGTGTTGTCATTTATTAGTTGGAAATACAGTTGTCATGGTGATATTAGATTACAATTCGAAACCTGAATCATCACCTGCCCCCGACCCACTCTCCACTGTTTCAACTTCCTCTGTCTCCAGAGCATTGTCTTTCCCCAGCGTAGCATCTCTGAGAGAAATATTATATACAAAATTCTGGAAATAAAGGTGAAATTTGATATAACGTCTCGAGAAAAAAACGCTTAAAATTGCGATAAAAGGAAGAACTCTCAGTCTCAAATACTATACCTATCTAAAGTCGCGTCTTTCCCAAGAGTAGCGTCTTTTCCCAGAGTCACTGACTCACTGAGCGACGACTCTGAGATAGGAGGAGCACAGAGGACTCGCAGGATGTCGGGAGTGGTGTATCGGACAATCTTTCGGAGGAGGGTCAGAGCACTTTTCTTCACGCTGGGGGGGGGAAGAGGGAGTTTGGGGAATAGGGAGGGGTTAGGGAGGAATTGAGAGGAGGGGAAATGGAGGGGAATTGATATGAAAAGGGTCTTGGGAATTGAATGGGCTAGGAAGGAGAGATAAGAAAAGTCTAGGAATATATCCAGGTAAGATCTTAGTCTCAAAACCCTGCTCTGGCACCTGGTGTAGAGAGTGCTCCTGAAGATGTCAGTGAATTGGGGAATCCAGAAGAGCAGGTACTTGACGATCATCTCATCATCTCGACTCCAGCTTTCCACTGCTGGTTCTGAACACATAATGTCTACTCTAATTTAGTCACGGGGATTGATAATGAGAAGATAAGGAGTGGGGTTAGCGAAAATCTTGGCAACAAAATATGATTTGACTCCATATAAAGAGATTTCCAAAGAAAATTCGCTGTCAAACCTTCAGACACAGGCTCCTNGGTGTTGTCATGAGTGTTGTCATGAGTGTTGTCAGGGTGTTGTCATGAGTGATGTCATGAGTGTTGTCATGGTGATGTCATGGGTGATGTCAGGGTGTCGTCATTTATTAGTCGGAAATACAGTTGTCATGGTGATATTAGGTCACAATTCGAAACCTGAATCATCACCTGCTCCCGACCCACTCTCCACTGTTTCAACTTCCTCTGTCTCCAGAGCAGCGTCTTTCCCCAGCGTAGCATCTCTGAGAGAAATAATATGTACAAAATTCTGGAAATAAAGAATTTCTGGAAATAAAGAATTCACCCAAATAAAGGTGAAATTTGACATACCTAACGTCTTGAGACAGAAAAGCAGCTAAAAATTGCGATAAAAGGAAGAACTCCCAGTCTCCAATACTATACCTATCTAAAGTCGCGTCTTTCCCAAGAGTAGCGTCTTTTCCCAGAGTCACTGACTCACTGAGCGACGACTCTGAGATAGGCGGAGCACAGAGGACTCGGAGGATGTCGGGAGTGGTGTAACGGACAATCTTTCGGAGGAGGGTCAGAGCACTTTTCTTCACGCTGGGGGGGGAGAGGGAGTTTGGGGGAATAGGGGAAATAGGGAGGGGTAGAGCTAGAGGGGGAGGGATTGAGAGGAAAGAAAATGGAGGGGGAATTGATATAAAAAGGGTCTGAGAGATTAGAAAAGTCTAGGAATATATCTAGGTAAGATCCTAGTCTCAAAACCCCGATCTTATACCTGGTGTAGAGAGTGCTCCTGAAGATGTCAGTGAATTGGGGAATCCAGAAGAGCAGGTACTTGACGATCATCTCATCATCTCGACTCCAGCTTTCCACTGCTGGTTCTGAACACATAATGTCTACTCTAGTTTAGTCACGAGGATTGATGATTAGAAAATAAGCCGTGGAGCGAAAATTTTGGCAACAAAATATGTTTCGACTTCATATAAAGAGTTTTGCTAAGAAAATTCGCTGTCAAACCTTCAGACACAGGCTCCTCATCCTCCTGTTCCAAATCACACGAAACTCCACTCTCAGCTGTGCTCTGTTCCACAACTTCTGTCGCCATAGCAACCGCCGCTCCTTCAACAACCAAGTCAGACTCCGGCGCCACTTCAGCGCCGACTGCGCCTCCCTCCTCATCACCCGATGAGTCGTGGTCTGTGCCGACAAACCATTCTGGGAAGTACCTGGGCTTAGAAACAAGTTCCGTGGAATCCGAGGTAGCAGGGTCGGAGGAGGACGGCGTGGAATCATCTCCTGCTTCTTGCGCAGGGGTCGATGTTTCGTTGCCATGGTTACCACTCGATGCACCAGGAGGGGGTGGTGCAGTGGTTGTTTCCCCACTGGTGCTAGGACCTGCGTCGCTTCTCGGGATGGTTGTTGTGGTTGTAATGTCGGTGAGGGTAGTATCGGGTATCATCCACTCTCCTGTGGGAAGATGAATATCAGAGGAAAGTGCGCTCAGATGAATCCAAGTCTCATCTTTAGGAGTCAAGTCTTTCGATGATATGCGAACATTATCTTGGAGGGAGGTTTGTTCAAAATTTCATTCAGACTATAGTAGTCAGTTTAAACGCACAGTTCTCCTCACACTAACCAGGGTTCTGTAGAATGTGCACAACGTCTCTGTGCCCTTCATCATTCTTCTCTCTGGCTCTATCCAGTGGAGTTTTCCCATCCTCATCTCTCAGATCGGGGTTAGCTCCGCTACGGAGTAGTGCCTTGGTGATGGCCGGGCGTCCTGAGGGAAATTCGGGATTAGCGCACTCTGTTGCTATGACAACAGCATCACTCCTCAATGGGAGACAGTATAATACACGTCATGAAATACTCAAGTTACTGAAGAGGGAATACGCGCTCTGTTGCTACGACAACAACACTCAATATAATGTTGCCATGGTAACTTACCAAAACACGCAGTGTAATGTAAACTACTCGATCTCTGTCCCCGGTTAACATCTGCCCCTTTCTTCACCAGATACTCGACCATTGACAGAGTGCCAAATGCACTTGCCCAGTTCAGCAGTGTCTGTCCCACGTCATCCATGAAGTTTACATCGTAGTTCCCTGCGAAGTGACGTCATCACTGTGTCGTTATGACAACGATATGTGTCGCCATGACACATGGGTAGGAAGTGCAGTTAAATTCGGTCATTTGACATTAGCGTTTATACAACCTTTTACATTAAACAACTTAGCGTAATATTATTAATCTTGAATATATGATTTCGACTTTTGACAAATCTCAGAATTACGTAGCATTTCATAAATATCGTGTCAGTTTCTCGATATGAATAAGAATATTATATATTGACAGTTCTGTATGAACACTCATTCTCATCCTTTTTGATGAGAGAGAGAAGTGTGTGTTCTCATATAATATTGGCATTCCAACCAAATGACAGGTCATATTATACAGTATCTGAAACTCGGATCTCAGAACCATATAAGGGACTGTGGTACCAGAATCAAAACTCAAATCAGCAGTTAAAATTGCAGTTCCACGTAACGTGCTGAGAGATAGTCAGCAAGATATCTATCTACTTTCTCAAATCTCTGATGATAAGTTTAAAGTTACTGAGTTAAACACTCCATAGATCTCCTGACACCATAGATTTCGTACGAAAACCAAAACCAAGACCCTCCCTATTCCCTATAATACCTGTTTCCATGAGCTCAATGAGCCCATTAGAATCCTTGCTCCTGATTCTATCAATCAGCTGCTTGTGATTGGCCGAATCCCCCGAGTTCGCTGATGACGTCACAGTGGGCTGATTGCTCCGGGGCAAAGCATTCCTCCCTTCAAACATTAGGAGGAGTAGGAGGTCGATAAACCGCATGGTGTCAAGGACACATCTGGGGGAGGGGTGGCGTCAAGGGAAAAGTGGTGTCAAGGGCAGAGTGGTGTCAATTGTCAGTGGTGTCAAGAGCAGAGTGGTGTCAATGGTAAGTGGTGTCAAGGGCAAAGTGGTCTCAAGGGCAAAGTGGTGTCAAGGGCAAAGTGGTGTCAAGGGCAAAGTGGTGTCAAGGTGAGGGAGGTGCCAGCGGGAGTGATGCCAAGGAGGAAGTTATGCCAAGCCTAACCTCTCATTTGCCATAAGTGCCGAGGTAAGAGCCTCGGGCAGATTACTCTGTAGTAATTTGTTGGTGATGCTCTCACTTCCGCGACATAAGGCTGATAGAAGGGAAATCACCATACTGACAGTTCCTGTGTCGAGATAAGGGTTGTTTTTCGATGGATTCATAAGATAAAAACATGCTATTCATGGGTGAACAGTCTCCGTGATTAAAATCTCATTTACTGAGTATAGTTCATTTAAACAAACAGAATTCTTCATTAAAATACTATGAGTTATCCTTTAACCTTCACTTGGTGTCTGACTTGGTGTTGGTTGTGACCGACTGGTACCAGTAACACTTCTACTGGTATTCAGGGAAGGCAGGGCCAATCTTTCCAATAAGTTGTCAACTAGACCATGCTCTCCAATAGGGGCTGGGTCAATGTTCTTGCGGGTAAAGCGATCTGACAGTGAAGCAAAACATCGGAGCGCTCCTTCAGAGACCTGCCGAGGGAAATAGAGCATGACTTTTCAACAAGCTGAATCATATTTAGGATCACAAGAGCTTGAATAAAAAATTTGCCACAGTTGGCGCTTGTTTATTCACCTGTGTGTCAGAATGATGTAGTAGCGAAGATAGTGCCACCACACATTCTGGCAGTGCTTCGTCAGTAGGCTCACACTTTGTACACAGCTTACTGACAACCTGTCATGAAATTGCTGAATAAGATTTCTGTTTCAATTCAATTCAAGTAATTAGTGTATTCATTGAATACTATTCAAGTTGATATGCTTGATACCGCCATTGCAGAGTGTAGGATGTCCTTGTGAGTAGAGTCCTGGTTTTCTGAGATAAAGCTAAGAATGGCAGGCATTCCACCAGCCTGGAATATCAGTCCAGCTTCTCTTGTCACCATAAATTCTAGGACCTTGAAGGGGATTGATAGTTGAATTGATTTCAATCACTCCCTCATTGCTTACATTAAGCTGGTGGTGGAAAGAAGTTTCAGCATATAATGTGAACCAATAAGGAACATGAAACCAACCTTGATACATTGTTCAGAAAGATCTTTTCCGGTCCTGGTATCACTTCTCTTGCTTAGTCTGTCACAAAGAGCTTTTACTGCTCCATCAACAGCCACTATTCTTCTTGTGCACTGAAATCAAAGCAGGTAGATATATTCAAGTGCTTGGCCTTTAACACAGTAATTGACATAAATGAAGGTTGGGATTTACCTCAGCACTGACATCCAAGTAAAATCTCATGGCCCTGGCAGTGGCTTCCAAAATGTTCTCTGGTGCTGAATCATCCATGAATATACTACAAAGTGCTGGAAGGAAGGTCCTTGGAGGACAACTGAAATATGAAGTTACAGATTAAAACTAAACAATGTAAGGACAAATCAGATTATTTCTTCAGCTATCCAAGTCAGTCACCTCTCAAAGCATTGATCTATGTTGTCACTCATAAGCAAGAGCATGCAAAGTTGCTCCAGAGCAATGAGCTGCATATCTCTGATATCACCATGCCCCATCTCAAGCCATTCCAGCAACATGTCTGGATCCACATCACCCATGGTATGGGTTAATGGGCAGCCTGCAAACTAGGCTGCTGTCTTGGAACTAATTGAGTGTATAATTAGATGGATTGGAGCAAGACATCTATCAAAATGTATATATAGGTAGGGCCAGGCTACCAAAAAGTTAATGTAAGTACCTGAATTTTATTAGTTCAATTTAAAGTAAGGTGCTCTAAACATCTACTTGAATTTACTTAGAAGAAAATAACGAGGAACTTAAATAATCTTCTGAGCCCTGCAAGTATAGGATTTCTAACAGCAAATTGTATAATGTATATCTTATCCTATGTATACTCGATTCAAAATACAAGCCAGAATGTATTAATAATACATTCTGTATTATTTATCCAACCTCAAAATTCTCATATATTTGGAAATAGGATTTTTGGATAACATTTCAAATATCATTTCATTAACTCTTTGATGCCTATTGAATAATGATACTCAATGTTTATTGAGATCATGTTGTTTGAGGAATAAGATCATGATCTGAGGATAAAATTTACAGAGCAACTGCTAAGTCAAGCCGTCGCGCGCAGCACTTAGACTTGAGAAATATATCGCGCGCGCATAGCTCTGAAGGAATGCAGGACAAAATACCGGAAATTATTCGAATATCCGTTCGCGTTGGATAAATAAGACTGAGAAGCAGCTCTTAAGCTTAATTTAGAACAGGCAGGTTTCTGCATTGTGACTTCAATCATGTACCAATGGTACATAAGAACTGTCAAGTAGCTTAACAAGTCAAACAATGTGTTAAAAATAAGCTTGAAGCAAATATTCTCAATCAAAATAGCATATACAAAATAAAAACACCAAGCAGGCAGTGTAATCTTGGAAGATTTAGTTACTCAAATGGAGATCTTATACATTTTCTGAGAAATGTAAGTTCCAGGGACCCTTCTTTGAACGGCAATCTCATCAGTTCATTCAATAAGTTTTGTTGAAAGCTAATTCCGTCCCGCATTGCCTATGAAATATATAGGTACCTAATGGACTGATTCCGTGATCAATAATAATGCTATCATAATCAATATCATTAAAAAAAGATTCACCATATTCTATGAAATAATATCTACTAAACTACGTCTAGCACAGAAAATCGGATTTTCGCAAAAACAAATAACTGAATTTTCGTTCGGATAAAGAAAACCGATCTATAGAAGACCCTCTTGGCCATTACAGATGGGGCTGAAAATGGTATGCATATTTCCGGTCTCCTTTAACATCTGTTACAATGAATCTGAAATTATATACTTTTGGAGGGGTTGAATTTTGATAAAATTAGCACATATCGTTGTGTATATAATATCACAGCTTCAATTATCAACACGTCAAGTTAGTAAGAAAATAGAACAAATAATATACTATAAGAACAAACGGGATCTATCTTGTATACTGCTAAAGAATGTAAATATCTTAGTTGCTTGTCACTTGAAGTCACATGGTGTGTGGGTTGAAACTTTGGCTTTTCCAGCAGTTTCTGTATTCTCTGAAGAATAATTTCAACAAGGATTAGCATTCCTTCGAGGAATTTTCCGTAAAAAACATTTCCTTGACGTTTCTATGCACGTGGCCTGGGTTGCTCAAGGTAAGAGCACATCACGCACAAACTCTTTAATAAATACTAAATATTGTCGGTAAGAAGCATGTTTCGTCCTACAGGTATCCATGGTGTTTCCATGGCAACACACGGCTGTGATAGCAACATCCACCGCTCCGTATTGCAACAGGAAGCTCCACATTTCATTGATCTGCCTCACATGAAGGTATACATATCTCTTCCAACTCCAGGCAGAATGATCACACACGCATACACCTTCCGTCATCAACAACAAACTCCTCCTCCTCAATCATCCAGCGCACACGTAGTGGTTTTGTTGTCATGGTGACAATGTAGAAAACAAGAGAGAGGGATGGAGCGGGCGGGTTATATCCCGCAACATCCGCCCCGTACCCAACACATGTGTTGTGCTACACAACTTCCCGGAATTCGCCCAGATTTGCCGCCTGCAAGTGTCTTCTCCGCCAGGAGTTACTGGGCTCGGACTTTGATTCAATGATGGAGAAGGGACGGGAGATGTAGTCAGGGGAGGTCGGGTCGACGCAACTGAAAAGAGGGGGGGACGTGAAAATGAGAACGTGAAATTTAGAAAACAGATTAAGCCATCTTATCAGATAAACTTGTTACTTTCCCCATCATCAGTCATCATACTAAGTTCATCTCTTCCTCTTCATTTAGAGGAATATCTCCGGGTTTTTAATGCAAACTCCGGGTTTTTTTTTGCAAACTCACCCGCACAAACTGGGGATAGCCACGTTGTGATACTCCACACTCTCACTACCCTCATTCTCGATATCGTTACACAGCATGATCGGCAGTGACATCTCCCAAGTGATCTGTGGAAAGAGAGAATGTGAGGTTTTAAGGGGGTTCTAGGGGGAGGGGGTGAAGGAGAAGTCGGGATTTCTGGGAAAATGAAGAGACAAAATGAAGAGTTTAAAATGACTGGCATCCATCTCAAAGAGAAAAACAACAGAAGGTCAACACCAGATGTTTGAAGACTGCTCTGACTCACCGCAGTCCTAATGTGATTGGGGTTCGGGCACGCCTCTGTGCAGTGAGTTACTCGGAGCAACTCCAACGAGGTGCACGATCCTATGCTCATTGGCTGAAACTGGACCTAAGGATGGAATTAGGGGGAGTTAGGGGGGATATGGGGGAGTTGAAAAGGGGATATCGAGGTTTGGGAAATTGTTTGGGATGGTGGATCGTCGAAAACGTGGAGATTGGAGAATGCTTATCTTTTCTGGCCGAGACTTGTTGATCGCCGTAAAGAAATCATTTTCCTTCGAGCAGCCGCCAGATCTAGTCAAGGTCGCCCGCGGAATTTATGCCTCATACTCTCATATTATTTTGGATAAATCTCCACATTCCCCACATGAAGCGATGCTTGCAAAACCGCCGTAATCGGTATTTTCATCCCGAATTTTGACTATGATCCCTCTACAAAATTATTCCGCGCAATTTGTCACATTTTGTTAAGGTGGTTACAATATATATATACGCGGCACACCCAGGATTCATGGTTTACTCCAATTGGAGACCATAAAATGTAGCAGAGCAGTGTTTAAAACATTATGCCATGCTTGAGTGGGTGAATCGGAAAGAATTCTAATGATTTCCTTGTTTGATATAGGTATTATGTAGCGAATATTTATTCCTGAATTTCCTATGAAGGCATGATATTATATTTGTGCAGCATATAATGATATTATGATCCTTATTACTTTATTACTACATTTTAGTCGATACTTTAACATCCAGTCGACTTCAGCTGTTGTCGAAAAGAGAAACTCTCTCCATATTTCATCCACGTCCCATGTTTTCTAGAAAAAACGTGCAGCAAAAAGGAATGCAATCCAATAGTATTACTATTATGTATCCCAGCTTTAATCAGATTAAAAATTGACGCATTTTCAGCCATCGTCTGCTTATTTAATGGTAACCAAATTAAACCGAGTTTTTACATAATAGGGAGGTGTAACTATAGGATAAAGTATAGCACATATGAGAATATTACATATATGTGCTTAAATAATGAGCATTTACAACGCCAACGTGACAAAACGGAGTGTTAGGATCCATTAAAACGCAATTTAGACCCAACCTATCGAGCCACAGAAATGAATTATATCTGTACGTATGGGAAACAAACAGCTAACTAGACAGCGACAAGAATTACAGTGCCCATTAGGGGGAAAGACGGAGTTTGTGTCAATAGACATTCTAGCAATACCCGGGCTAAAAGTATCGTTTTGCGACCGCCAACCTAGTTTTTGTAATTTGTGGTCGAGGCTATATTATATTAATCGCCCGCCGTTAGACGCCGTTTGACGCCGATAGCCCATGGATGGGTGCAGGAGCGTAAAGCAATAGCTCGGGTAACCGCCACGTAACCTCCAGTCACGTGATAACCATATAAGGGCATGAGATTCCCACATGACTACCATATATGGTCACGCGGTACATATTACACTCTGAGGACAGTTTGACGAGGGTGAATCACTCGGACTAACGAGTTGTTTAGGGGGAATCTATGAGCCTTGTCAATATTAACTTCCTTGTGCAGCGAGAGGAAAAACGGCTGGGGAAAACGGACAGTCTATCTCACGAAAAAAAACTCATGAAAAGTGTGTTCATCTTTCATTCCCAAGTTAAGATGGATACGAGCTCCAAAGGTTCACTTCTACAATGAATATCATGCCCAAGAAACAGCTCTAGAGGTATAACAGCCCTAGAAACGAATATTTGAACAAACCTCAATCCCAAAAACAGCAGAAATAATCACAGAAATATCACAGAATAATAAAGACGCGGGCATTTCCACAAATATTCGTTTCATATTTGGCCCAATCCCAAAAAAAGTCTGACACTAACCAGGTCCTTGCTATGGGAGTGGGAGTTGCAGGATGCGTGTTGGCACACTGCCCTCTGCGACAAACTAGTCTTGTTCAGTCGGGGATATGTCCGCTCCATGGTTCCCATGCCGCAATCTTCCGAGCACCGGGACCACTTTGACCAGATATCTGTTGTTGGGGAGGGGGGAATTAATGAGGAGTAGTGTGATTATGATGGAATCCATTCCACGAGATAAAACACTGTGAGTTTGGGGCTAGAGCTGCACTTTATAAAGCAGGAACACCCAATTCATTTCTACAAGTATTTAGTAAACTTCGGTACACACTAAATAATTCGATCAGAATCTGTTTTTTGCACCACCCCATGGGGTGTAGTACTAAAATCAATTTTGGTAAAAATTTGTCTGCTCGGCAAAAATATTCGACAAATAAGATTACCTGGAGCTTTTATTTGAATGAGGGGAAAGATGAGTAGAAAAACTGGACTAAGTAATATTTTCCGGTTTTGAAATCCCAAACTCCCGGAAAAAAGTTCGGAATAACCAAAGAAAACCCAAGAAATCCTATTGATTCACTGATATAATACCCCTCCGACCTCACCCTGTCTACTCACTGTAGCAGTGTCCGATTGGATTTTCTGTTCTGACTCTCTGAGCGAGACTTTCCATGGCATAAATATCCATTTCATCCACTGGTATGGGTTGAGCCAGGGACCTGGGGAGAGAATAAGGGTTGTCAGGCGGTTGCTATGGGCAACATGATGGTTGCTAGGTAACGTTGTGGTAGCTATCATTGGTATATTAAGTAACGTGGCGGTTGCTATAGGTAATGTTATGGTTGCTATTATATTGGTCACGTTGATTTTCAGGATCACATGGTAAATCTAGAATATGGATCATTCGTCAATTGTGCAATGTTGAATGTACATTGTACATGGTATAATGTACATGGGCTTTGATCGATGATTGAATTTTCAATCGAGAAATCATGGCTGAGTTGATTTGCTATCAATTCTAATCGATTGTGATCGATCAATGTCCTTGAATCAAGATTTTAATTAACCTAAAATTAAATCTATTCAAAATTCAGATTATGTTGAGAATTTCAGATCAATGCTATTCACGTGCCATTATATCATACAAGTGGGTTTGCATGCAACACAGTTACCAAAAACACACACATACACATATTTCCTTCTATGTCGTGACCTGCAAAAAAGAAAAGAAGAAGTCAGCAAAAGAAAACCAGCGAAAAGTTTGTCTTGCGGATGTCTTAGGAGACGCGTATCGGAAAGATTTTTAAGTCTACTCTTTTTTCCTCAAACTTCTGAGAATTTGAGATCGTCGAAACTCTGCCGGTCTCCTAAGACATCAGTGCTTTCAGAATGTATACAAACCTGTCTTTACCCTGTGATCCAATGATCCGGCCAAATCCATATTTTTTGGTGTCACCTCGAGTCAACTGACACCGGCTTTCTGTTAACCCCGCGAAAATATGATAGGCATGGCTTCACAATATGAGAGAATACACAGACAAGATCATGCATTGGGTAGCAAGGAAAAGATTGGAAAGTGTCAGCATTGAGTATACGAGAAAAAACTATATACATACATTCGAGTGAAATCTGTGGCTGAGTTCTTTTTCTTTTTTCTCCGCCTGAACGAACCAAAACTACAGTGATATACAATGTACAATGTACAATGTGTAGTGTACAATGTACATTGTATAATGTATAATGTATATTCCGATATTTTTCTCCGAATCTATGGTTTTGACCATGACGAAATTTTCATGAGAAAGCACCTTGATTTTTATGAGAAAGAAATTTACTAATTGTGTTGAAGTTGTTTCTTGTCGAATGTATGCCAAATAAGTATGGATGCTTTGATACCTTTTTCATTAGTAAAAACCGTGCGACTCCCAAGATAGTACCAATGATAAAAAGGAAGGGTTTTTCGTACGATATAATATAGTACCACTAACAACACTGAATCACATATCTTCGGTAAAAACACCCTCAAAACTTTCACTTGCGATACACATTCTTTGGGAGCTTCACCTAAACATCACGAGAAAAAACAGGACTGTAAAATATGAGGTGCAATTATTTTCAGGGAACCTGTTTTTTTTGACGATGAACACATCATCGAAGAAGAAGATGTATGATGTATCCGTTTGAAGGGGCGGTCGACAGGGTCGTCTGTATGGCATGGTGAATCGGATTTCCTGTAGGGGAAAAGGAGACGGGTGTAAGGGACGAGGAAAGTTATGAAGTTTCAGATAGACCAGAATCAGAGAATGTATTGAAGAAAACTACTTGAAAGAATTTGGATTTTGAGAGTACAAATGAGGGTAATAAAGAAATACAAAAAAGGCAGCGTAAAATTGATTGAAGGATCTAAAATCCCAAATTTTTTCAAGGAAACATAATACAAAAAAGGCTTCCTAAAATCGATTGTCATTGAAGGATCTAAAATCCCAAATACAGTTTTTTCAAGTTTTTTCTTCTCACCTCCTCAAGAAGAGAATTTTTGATCTCATGAGGTGCTCGATAAATACACGTGACCTTCAATCTGACCGCCTGATGTGACCTGTTCTGCATCGTGTGCAACACTCGACCAACTGAGGAGAGTGGTGTCAAGCGGTGTCAGGCAGAAAAGTGGTGTCAAGCGGTAAAATGGTGTCAAGCGCTAAAGTGGTGTCAAGCGGAAAGTGGTGTCAAGCGGAAAATGGTGTCGGGCGGAAAAGTGGTGCCAAGCGGCGGNGTCAAGCGGAAAATGGTGTCAGGCGGAAAAGTGGTGCCAAGCGGCGGAGTGGTGTCAAGCGGAAAGTGGTGTCAAGCGGTCAAATGGTGTCAAGCGTGTTCCGAATGATGTCTTATGTATTGAGCTGAGTGCATTGTTATCCTTTTCATTGATTCTCCGATTATGTCTAAAGTAAACTTCAGAAATGACTGAGCGATTGTTTTCCAATTAAAATGGCACACCATCCCCCCCCCCACGTTTTTTAAACAATAGTTGTACCAATCATTCATTTATATTCAAGCAAGTTTAATTGCTAATTACTGGTCAAATTGAGTGAGCATTTGA
>CAMPET010000034.1:393275-416249 GCA_946803715.1 Beroe ovata | reverse complement strand
CACACACACACACACAGGGCTATATACGAGACTTGACAGTTCGAAGAGAGAAAAAGCAAGGACATCCAAAATAGCCCATTAATAATTATAATGGAAGGTCCCAAGTTGCCAGAGGAATTTGAAGTGAATGTGCAAGAGACAGGTATGTGAGTATACGTATAACGTATAGGACGTATAATAGGACGTAAGTATAAGTATAGGTATAGGACGTTTTATGCTATAATTGGACGACTGCTATATAATCTGGTAGCAATATTGAAAGGGACTGAAAGAGGCGGTCTGCAGCGGTCCCCCGCATAGCCGTGTTTTACTGACTATAAACTGAAGGACTCGAGACAGCGGATACTTGACAGGATATAGCAATATGTCCATTTCAGTCCATTATCTTGGACTTTTACACCACAAGGAAATCTCTTTACGTGTGATGTATATAGTGTCACTTGTTATTAATGCTCTCAAAGTTGGGTAGTGTGGTGCTAAATGCTCATAATAATCCGCGCAGTCTACCACCATATTCTTTGTCGATATATGCGGTAGCATATTTTCCAATATCTAGGACATTATAAGTTTCAAATTCGGATGCGGGCAGACGAAATGAGATATCATGATCAAGTACGCATTATGGAAGACACTCAAGTAAAGTATGGGATTGACCCGAACTTGAACCTGGAACCTCAGGAAACATGGATATTGCCCAACGTATCGTCTCTAAGCAACAGCTGTTGCTCTGAGCAATCGGAAGATATAACAGTCGTGATATGAGCTGCTATCATGCCGCAACCACACTCTGTAGTACTAAGTGTTGTAAGTGTATTAAAAACCTCCTCTTGTAGTAGTAGTATCTGATTGTGATATCGTGCACACTGGTTGATGTCATGTGCAAAACCTACTTCACACACACACAAACACACACACACACACACANCACACACACACACACACACACACACACGCACACACACAGTGTTGTGATGTGCACTCTATGATTGGATTGAAAACCGCGTCACATTTTATGAGCAATTTAAGAGTAGGATAATCTGGACGTGAATGGAAAGAAAATTTTGAAGTTCCATGGAATGAAATTTAGTTAGTTAGTTAGTCAGGTAGTTAATTAGCTAGCTAACTAGTTAGTCTGTTAGTTGGCTGGGTATCAGTAAGTTGGTATTTAGGTTGCTTCAACTTGAATATAACAAGCAAAATCAGTGGAGAATTAACCAGTCAACTCACCCAGATGTCATTTCTGCTGTTCTCCGAGCCGCGCACTAGATCTGAGAACGTGCTCATTTCGCGCCGCACATCAAAGTGAGTAAGTGGTGTCAAGGGAAGGGAGAGAGTTACGTCAAGATGGAGCGGTGTCAAGATGGAGCGGTGTCAAAAAGGAGTGGTGTCAAGCGGAGAGAGATTCTGATAAAGTGGTGTCAAGGCTTTCACTTCAGGGTTGTTCACCGCGTTCTCAGACCCGACATTTTCCTGCAAATATGAAAAAAACGTCAGAAAACAGCAAAAATCAATCGCATCAGATTTACATCAAACATTTTGAAAAGAATGGAATTACAGGTCGGTATACAGCTATGACGTGAAATCGCACAATGAGTATTTCTGAACAGGAAGTTTGCGAAATTATCTCCAACGACGAAAATGAATATACCATGCGCCTATTGTAGTGAAAAAAACCCAGAAAAATGGGAGGACCAGGAATAAAATGACTCGTTTTAGCACAGAAAAATGGGAAGACCTGGAATAAAATGACTCGTTTTAGTATAAAATGCTTCATTCGCGGAACACTATAACCATGATCAACTGAATATATCGCGATCAACATAACCGTTAGTGACGCAGGAGAATGATGCAACTAATCAGACATAGTTTAGCGGAGCTGTCGAGCGTCTAAATTATTCCTGAATTTCATATATGCATGGTGCTGTGCTAAAATTTTCAAAGATGGTATTGTAAAGATGTGGAATAGACACAAAATTGAGACGATGTTATAGAAACCGGATTTACTCAAAGTAATATATTGGGAACTTAACATGATTGAAATTGATTGAGTTATGCAATCACATTTTTTTCATGATCGGAGTTCGTAAAGAATAGCGACTGTCGCGAAACCAAGAGTAGGATTTAATAGATCGCTAGACGGTAGACTAGTTTTTAGGTCAGGGTAAATCGCAAAATCAGACCCATCTGTGTTATCCAATGAACGATTTAGAGCGGTGAGTAAGCTAATGAGTTGAGTAAATAAATTAAATGCGATTTTGAATCATTCAAAGGAGAAAGGAGAAACATTTCTTATCATAATCTTTAAAGAGCACGTAAGACGTCAGTCGTCGGACACACACACACACACACACGCACAGTGCACACACACAATTTCGCTGTACTCACTTGAGTATATCATCTAGACATCAATAACACAGCTAATATAATAAGATCGTACTGACGTACGAAAATGCATTAAATTTAAAAGTGAGCAATCAGCAGAGTATGAAATGAAGAATTTAAATACAACTGCACTCTAAATTTAACCTTATCCTTTATTAGATTGCATCTTAACTGATCACGTCACAATAGACTCGGCTTCGCATGGGTTGTATATGATAGACATTCTACAATCTACATTGGTCAATAAATCCCAATAATTGGTTAATAAATCCCAATAATTGGTCAATAAATACCACAAATAGGTCAATACGTATCAATGATTGGTCAACAAATCCCAACAATTGGTCAAGGTAAGAGGAGTGGTCGGCACGAGTGAATAGTAAATACAGCAATCATATACTACGGCACGCGAACAAGGGAAGAGGACAAATATAGGAGTCCAGTTCAGGACTTGTACCAGTGATAAGCTCACTCCGTGTCAGCACATACGCGCATACACCGGTCAATCAGACCATATATGGTATGATGTTATTCCGTATATGGTGCGAGGTAACTCCTTAAAGGGACAATAGTAAGTTATCTTAAGTACAATATGATGGTAAGTACATATATACGTGAGACTAATGTTATGATGACAGCCGGTGAGAGCATTCTGGTGATTACGAGGGCACTGCGCGGTACTTCTGTGGTCTTCAGAGTTCCGGGAGGGGGGGTTTGGAGATTTAGGTGGGGCTAAACCTCCCATAGATCAAAACTCTCAGGGGGGATTCAGGGGTTTCAGCAGAGAGGTTCAAGTTCGAATCTAAGAAGAAGCTGGCTTATATCTGTACAACTGAAGATAGGAAAAGAAGTCATTTTCAAACCTATCATATCGATTTTCAACTTAAAGCGATTAAAATGAAAATTGAAACGGTGAAAAGCTCATGAATATGAATAAAAAGAATGGAAGGCCCTTCCACATATAGTCATTATAGCTGAAGAAATGTTTCTATTTTTATGTACCACGAAGCACCGATACATATTTACATGAATGTTGAGTAACATGATATGAGTTTCTACTATCACTAGAGCAGCAATCAAAGAAAAACACAACAAAAAATAAAATATAAAATCGGTGAATTCGATTGAAACAAAGTTCATTTTACAGAAGGAGGGGGTATTATAAATTTTCGATTAGTATGCTACCTGGTCGTAGAATAAGAAGAAGAACAGTGTTCATATGTATTCAGTGGAGGTTAGTAATCACAACGCTACTAATAAGGTATTGAGTTACCAATACATGAGTACTCGTTACAGATGAGTGGACGGAATTCAGGTGGCCCTGTGTCGATAAGGCCCCTAATCATGGCCGCCATTAATGTTGCCTTTATCATGAACTGTTTCTCCAGGGGTGGTTCTCTATACATGATAATCGCTGCTTCTTGACGCGGTGATTTGTTAAGAGTGGCAGTAATAACAGGCAAAGAGTACATATTATGATGAAGAATGCTATTGGAAGATTACTCATCATGGAATAAGTCACGGTCAATTTGGTGTGGTAACAGGTTCAATACCCGTAAAAGAGGCTCCGAAATGGGGCAATGTGATGATAACTGATTGAATTAGGAAGTGATTATTGCTCACCTCTAATTATTGGGGAGTAATTATTAGGGAAGTGTGGATGGTAATTTTACGAGAATTCGAGATGATTATTTTCAGTGCCTTGATGGACGATGAGTAAATGGCGATTGAATTTTCGACGAGATGAAATTAGATTCGAATAATATAACTTCGCCAGGATATTATTTGAGTTACTGATAAGATTGTAATGCTGTCCTATCATCATGATCATATCATGATGAAATGGAATAAAATTCAAGAACGAAAATAAAGAAGAAAACCCAGGTGATTTAGCAGATAACCCACGCTATCCGAGGATTATAATCGCAACATCACTGATCAAGTATGTACAGACAGATTCATCGTTACCATAGTTACAGCTTTACAGTATACGTCACGATGTGTGTGTGTGTTTTACTACGATGTTTGTAAGCAAAATCTATCAGTGAATATGTATTCTGACCAATCAGAGCCCGGGAAATGTGTCACGTGGTGGTTTTCCATCCAATCACCATCGAGAATATATTGTGTGAGTGAGTTTTATTGCTTTTTGCACATCTCTCCGTTATACGTAGACGGCTGAAGCTGGCATCAGTGTGTGACACGTTATGTGTGACACATTGACTGAAGGTGGCATTCATGAATACTCTATGATACTGAATTTACAGGGATAAGCAGATGTATACCCTATGGTACCCTACTTTGTCAAATATTGCGCCCCCGAATCACGATACCTATAGCAGATTTTGGCCGTTCTGGCATGGAGGCTGACGAGTGAAGACCATAGTATGATATTGGGATATGCCACCCTATATCTGAAATCTGAATGATAAAACGCAAGATACATCAGGTATACGGCTATCAAAAGACAAAGCATAACAATTGACAAAGATGTAAGTGCTGCTTTACGTCAATCGATAAAACAGACACCCACTACTTCTATAACTGACCTCTATTTATAACTGATATACCGGATACAAAGGGGGTAGGGATACATCACGGGGGGATCTGTCAAGAAACAAAGAACTCGGTATAAGCGTTCAGAGCAGGGAACTCTATATAATATAGAGGGAACAAAAGTGGGATATGGCGGAAATTAATAAAGCTGTAATATTCAACGTATTTCAGAAGAGGAGGAAGTGATTGGAGTTACGCCTGGAAAAATATATCTCACAAACACAAACAAAAACAAACAAACAGACATACACAAATCTGTAGCTTACACCAGAGCGATCGGGCATGATGATTGCATAATTGTATTGTGTGTATGAGTGTTTGACCCAATTTTTATCTAATATGATCACCATCTCGATTGAGCTACTCATCTTTATCATAATCATGATTATCAAGTCACATATATCGGTTACAATTCGACGGCATTTGGCAAAACTATCCTAAATTTAAAAATTATCTTAGTCCGAGGTAAAGATCTAGAATCTGAGAGGTCGCCTGATCAGTGATTCAGTGATTCTGAATGAAGCAGCGACGTGGAAGGCTCGATATTCCATATCACAAATATGGAGCGTCGGCATGAAAATAACGCAACTGGCCGAAAATATAGTTGAATATTCCTCCAAATATATTCTAAATATATCTAGAAATATACAGAATACTTATCTAATTATTTTCAAAGTGGAAGTTAACACCTTCACCATACACTATGTACAGTTTGTACAGAGAATGTGAGACATTGGAGCCACCTGTTGAGCAATGGCGAAATAAAACTTATAATCGCAGTTTATCGAAGTGATACTGTTGTGACAGATACGAAAAACGCAAAGAAGTGAAAATATCAAAAAAGATTTGGGGATATCGTACCAAAATGTGGACCAGGGTATTACGTATTAAGTCCAGTTTTGTAAGAAAGGAACGGGTATAGTGGGTATAATTTTCTCAAAAAATAAATAAAGTTAATTATCGTAAATGCAAAAGAAAGTTTCTGGCTTCAGCCAAAAATTAAACACTTTAAATAGCGCAATAAGGAATCAAGGGAACGCATTTCTCGAAATGTTTAAAACTGCTCTACAAGCACGTGCAGAATATGATGCTAAAGGAACTAATCCGGATACTAGGTGATAAAAACATGACCTGAAACCAGTGCAAAACAATGAAAATGTACGATTTGGTTCCAGTCCTCAAAGATAACTTAATCTATATTGGGAAATCGTATAATATCTGCAATCAGTCAAATGGGAGACAAATGTTGGATGCATTATCAGCGACTAACGCTGACAATAATAAATAGAGTATATGCGACAATAGATAATGGTGTAGCATGTACGTTACAACGAAATATAAATATACTGGGATGACGAACTATACGTGGAACTCAAAGCTCAAGTTATCTCTGTGAATCTCGAGAAAACGTTGAATCTAGTGGCAGACGTTCGTCAAAAATGTTTTGTTCACCAAAAATTAGCACCTGGTGCTTTAGATTCGTCAATGAAATACCCATGTAAGGCTTGATTGGACGTGTAGATGGACGACTCTTTCACCCTAAAAGCATAGACAAAGGAGCCTGAGAACAGATTTGAAATGGCCATTGTAAGAGAAGGTACCATAGTTACTATAAGGTGTACCTCTAGAATCAATCTGCCTAGGCCCAAAAGTGTACAAAATACTGAAATATTAATCGATGCAGCTTAAAAATAAAATACTATGCACATGGTTATAGATATTAATTCACTGGATAACTTATTTCTCATGATGATTGCAGGCAATGTATCAGAAGGGGTGGGGAAAGCGATAAAAAAATTTTTCCTCCCAGTTTCCTACAAAATTTTGTAAAAGTATGATGACAAATGTTTAACATCATGCAATTATTTCACCTTTGAGTTTCTTCCTTGAGCACCATTCCTTTATCTGTTTAATTATGGCTTCCTTTGTCTTTTCCTTCCTTGAGATCTGATCTAGTAGATAAGATCCATTGCTCATTGCTATTCCTGGCTGATGATAATTCAGGTAAGTTGAAAGGTCCGAAAAGATGATTTAAGAAAAAGCTATCGTACGTTATTTCAAATCAAGAAGAGAAGACTATGAATTCGATAGGGCCATTTGGAAGAATCATTCAAAGTATTTGAAATATTGAACATACAAATATACTTACAGGTCAATGTAATAAGAAAATTTAAACAATAAAAAGAGAAAACAACATTAGAACCTCATTTCTTCAACTTTTGAACTCGATCAAAATGAATGTTGGTTAATGAATAGATTTAACTCAACCTCAACTAAACTTTGAAAATTTGGACGATAGAAAAAAATGAGATTACTCACATCCAATATTATGGTATGCGTCAGAGTCAGAACTCAGAAGAAAGATTAAATCCGCTCGATTAAAATTCTGGGAACAATAACTAAACCTATGATATACCTAAAAAATTTGAAGAAATGATTTCTACTGCCTAGGGACATACTCAGCACAAGATTTTTGTCAGCTACACGTCATTCACAGCTACATAGACAAATTCAGTCCTAATTCGAAAACTTGGTTTAGAGGCTTCATACAGCTTGTCCTCATTGACGTCATCAGTGAGACAACGCAATGACCATATAAGGGCATCACGTGCTGGTACCACCCTATGACCATATAAGGGCATCACGTGCTGATACCACCCTATGACCATATAAGGGCATCACGTGCTGATACCACGAGACATCACTGAGTGTTGCATCTATGTTCCTTCTCCTTACCCTCTTTACTTTTCCTACTCCTCCTCCGGAATGGCTGAAGCAGCGCTGGGTTAACCGCCTGCTCCATATCAGCTGGTGTCACGTCGCGTCCGAGCGACCTGACAACATCAAACCCGTGTGGTGACAACTTCTTGACACCACCCCCACCTCCGTTGCTATGGTAACTGTTGCTGCTGGGGAATTTCGGCATGACAGGACAGTCCACTGCTCGCTCGTTGAACGGAGACGTCGTAGAGTCAGGAGAGGGTGAAGAAGGGGCGGGATCTGGTACTGGATTCTCGATGGAAGGGGAAGAGGCATCCTCTGAGGGAGCACTGTGAGATACAGGCAGCGATTGAGATGCTCTGAGGGGCTCACGCGGGTGACTCTCACCACCCTCCCTCAATTCTCCCAAATCCCCCGAGAATTTGAACGAATGCGAGGGAGAAAAGTTCCGTAGGTCCGGTTGAGATGACATAGTCGGGTTATGATGAGAAGGCTGCTTGTACGGTGTTGATGATGCTCGTTGGTGAACAATTTCCGGCGTGACTTTAGTCGGAGTTTGGTGTTCTTGCTTCCTCGAAAGAACAGGTTTTGGTGTAGGTGTGGCTAGAAGATCAGTGGGAGTTGTTCCCGCAGCTTCTTCCCCTTCCTCCTCCATATTCCTCAGATTCCGACACAACAATCCACTGGATGTTGGTGTATCCGATATGCGACGCTGGAATGCAATAGCTGCATCGCTCTTCAAATTGTGGAGGACATGGGGTCTGGGAGAGGGTGACGCGATGGCGGCGGGGGAGGTGTCAGGGGAAATTTCCCCGTATTTTTGCGGTGTTTCCAAGACAACTTGGCGATCTGGCAAGTGAGGGATAGGGGTTGGTGTCACGTCCAACTGAAAGATTGGGTCTTGTCAGGCGGAAATGGGGCAATTTGAGAAGATGCCAAATCTCCAAAATGATGGAGAGGAGGGCGCGATGCGTTTCACTTAGAGAGAAAGTAATTCAATTTCAAATTTAATTGCGCGCGCGCTAAAATTTTCTGGGAACGCGCGAAAGTTTGACAAAAATCATTTCGCGCGTTCCATACAAGTAGATATTTCATGACTGAGACATGTGTCATGTGCCGCTAGTGTGTATCGTAAATCGGCGATTACTGGACTGTTTAGAGCGAAGCATAAAGACTTACATTCGATGTCACCGCGACCAAATGATTCGCACTCCAATGTATGTGGTTGTAAGTGAATAATTGCAAGATATGGCTAATGACACGGCACTTAGCAGCGACCTCATGGAATAAGCGGTGAAACTGTGGTTTCACAGGAGTGTGTTTCACAGGACTGTGAAAATTTCAAATGATACTGAGAAAAATGCCGCCGAAGTCAGGGCGTTTCGGGGAATCTACTTACTTCCTTGCATTCTTTAGCGTACTGTTCCTGTCTGGACGATGAATATGGATTTAGGGAAAATGAACATCATGGAAGAAGAAGGGGAGAAAGATGGAATTACGAGAAAGGTGAACCGTGTGAATGTACCTGAATTGTAATAACTTCTCTCGTTGACTTTCCTTCCTTTTCCGAAGCTCTAAAAGTTCCTCTTTCTCTTTGATCAATCTCGAGATGAATTCTTCTTTCAGAAAACCGATATCTGAACGAAAACATTCATTCTCTTCTCCAAATTTGAAATTTTTTTGACAAAAATTGACAATTACATTCAGAGAAGCCGTCATTGTTACCGTTATCAGATGTCCTAGGCAAATCGTTGAGGGAAACAAAACGTTTACCACTTGTTCTACCAATGGGTGTTCGAGTGCTGTCTTTCGAGTTAATCAGCGATGGCCTATGACCTGAAATGAAGATAACTTCAACTCTCGCCAAGATATTATATCCCGAAAAAACGCTCATTTCCCGAAAATGTTCCTTGTAACATATATAGCCCCATGAATTTGGAACTGACCGTTAAGACTGACAGGGGTAGAAATTGGTTTGTCCTCAGCTGTTAATTGTAAACTAGTACCGCTACCCTCTGATCTGACACTGAAGTAATGTATCAGAGTATCATACATTGATTGATCGTCTCGAAATTGATTGATCGTCTCGAAAATATACGTTTGCAATTTTTGAGCGGTTTGGTAGAATTCCATGTTGGAAGTTGGTGGGCAGTCCCATAGATCGGAGTTACAACATACCTGATGTTTGGCGAATCCTGATCACACGAAACAGCACACGCACGTGGCAGTATCCTATCACGTGACGCACTGTTGCTAGGTAACGCAGCAGCACTGTCACGCGAGACAACTGAATCACGTGACGCACTGTTGCCAGGTAACGCAGCAGCACCGTCACGTGATACAACTGAATCACGTGACGCACTGTTGCTAGGTAACGCAGCAGCACTGTCAGGTGATACAACTGAGTCACGTGACGACGAGCCGTTATCACGTGATGAGATCGGTGGTCGGCACGGTACACTTCCTTCACTCCGTCTGCCCAGTCTTTTCCTGCCCAATTCGGGACTCTGGGGGATACATGATAATAGCTCTCTTGCATGATTTTCATCGAGATTTGGAATCGATCCAAGGACATCAATCGCTAATAGATGCATCTAAATTACAAGATCCTTTTTATCTCGTTAAGTACCAAATTCTCATCATATTATGATCCCATATTCCATGAATTAAGATAGCTAATGAGCGTGCTAATTCCCTTGTTCTCTAACAAATATGTGCTTTGTCTCAATTGTCAAGAGAATTGCCATTGCAGAGGGGAGGGAGGGATCAAATGACATTGTTGCAAACACACAAGTGCCAAGTGCCAATACAACGGTGGGGGAACGAAATTGCGAAACTTGAACCCATAATTGAATCCACAACCAGACACAAACTAAGAGAGGACGGATTGAGACAAAGTTAAACACAGCTAAATTTCGAATCCAGTGCTCAAAATTTCGGGTAGTCAAGTTCTAATAAGCTACAAAGTGTAGCGTAGTGAAATAGAGAATGCAGAAACTGTTGTCAAGTTTAGAACTCTGCCAGATCTGAGAACCAGGTCTCTATCTCTATCGCCACTCACCATCTATCTCACTCACCATGATTCCACCACCGGTGCCTATCCTCAGTTTGAGAGCTTGTACCGTGTCCACGCTACTCCGACCCCGGGGTGGCGGTGCTGGTAAACACTCGTCAACATCGCTGAGAGGTGATTATTCCTTATATGGATTAATAGGGGTGGAATCTGAGATATCTTTCTACAGAGAATTTATCTTCATGTTACAGATATTCCCCGGCGATATCCCCCTTGTAAATGCGGATCATGATTTTTCACGTCATAAACGCATGGTCAACGAACTGTGAGGGAATTGGATAGCCGAAAAATGCAATTGAATTCTGTATTCGGGCTCCGGCGAATCTGCTTCAGGGTTTCTGAGAAACCGATTTGTAGCGAAACCACTTTACCGATATTCCCATATTAGCAGAACGGTACCATGACTCAAACAATACTTCCCGAATCCCGATCCCAAAACCAATGTTTCACCACGAACACAGAAAAATTTTGAACCTTCCCTCGACACCACTCCAACTTGACTCATTTGACACCACTTCCTGTACACCATTCTAACTCTATGCCAGCACCATCTTCTGTTGACACCACTTACTTGTTGTCAACTCACCTCAGTTTGATGTTGTCCGAAGTCTTGAAACCACTGTTACCATGACGACACTTGGAAACCTTGCAGCACAAACTGGTGTTTTTCGCATGGTGGCAGACTGATACTGATAAACAACATGTACCTTCTTGCAGTCGCTCCTGAAAATGAGAATCAGGTTGAAAGTTATATGGTGAGGAAGAGTTAAGGGTCGACGTGACCCCTTATCTGCCCAAAAACAGGGCATTTAAAGTGAGCATTTGAGGATAGCTCCCAAATGGATTGACCGATTGACTTGAAACTTCTACCACAGCTCAAGGACCATTAGAAACTTGGAAAGCAACAATTCGAGATTGATCTATTGATATGTTGCCGGGTTAATGGCCACATAATCACCCATAAAAATGGAGCAATCCGTCACTCGAGTTCCATCAACCATACTACGTATTGTAAACAGTCCACATACACCTTCAAACTCGATTTATTATGTGTGCGGCACAGAGTGCCCGTGTTACTCGAATATAATGCAGTTATCTGGGAGGACAGTTTATGCTAAATATGTACTGTGGGAAACCTCCACTGGTATCACATAGAGAGTGTCAAGTTGACAATCGTTCACCTGCTTCAGATCGTTTATTATCGGTTAAACAGTTGAATTTTGTTCTGGTCCATATGGTTAAACTTTAACCAGATGGTCCATATGGTTAAACTTTAACCAGGTGGACCAGAACCGAACAAAATTCATTGCTTAAGATCAAGGAAAGGAGATACAATACTCTACTACGTAGGATAATAGGATATGAACTTGAACTAAGATAGGAAATTAACTAGTCCCCCTAACACTCACAATCGATAAGATGGAAACATTTCAACTATCAATCACCTGATCAAGGGAACTAAAACGGAAGATTTTCGTCCTTGACCGTCGTTTACCCTGCCTTTTCTTCTTCTTCCTTTTCTCATTGCTCTTGCTACTTATGTTACTGAATACACTTCTCAACGAGCTACCACTCGTTTTGTTGACACACTCCTGGCAGAGACCTTCCGTTCCAAGTCGTGGTGATTTCAGGGGCGCTGTCAGATNGCCACATAATCACCCATAAAAATGGAGCAACCCGTCACTCGAGTTCCATCAACAATACTACGTATTGTTAACATTCCACAGACACCTTCAAACTCGATTTATTATGTGTGCGGCACAGAGTGCCCATGTTACTCGAATATAATGCAGTTATCTGGGAGGACAGTTTATGCTAAATATGTACTGTGGGAGACCGGGTTAAATAATATCCTCCACGGGTATCACATAGAGAGTGTCAAGTTGACAATCGTTCAACTGCTTCAGATCGTTTATTATTGGTTAAACAGTTGAATTTTGTTCTGGTCCATATGGTTAAACTTTAACCAGATGGTCCATATGGTTGAACTTTAACCAGATGGTCCATATGGATAAACTTTAACCAGGTGGACCAGAACAGAACAAAATTCATTGCTTAAGATAAAGGAAAGGAGATATAATACTCTACTACGTAGGATATGAACTTGAACTTAGGTAGGAAATGAACTAGTCTCCCTAACACTCACAATCGATCAGATGAAAATTTCTTAACTATCAATCACCTGATCAAGGGAACTAAAACGGAAGATTTTCGTCCTTGACCGTCGTTTACTCTGCCTCTTCTTCTTCTTCTTCTTATTCCTCTCCTCAGTGCTCTTGCTACTTAAGTTACTGAAGGCACTTCTCAACGAGCTACCACTCGTTTTGTTTACACACTCCTGGCAGAGTCCTTCCGTTGCAAGTCGTGGTGATTTCAGGGGCGCTGTCAGATCAAACGAGCTAACTGAGGTCTGCATGATGGAAAATCTCTTCTCATCAAGAATCCGAGGTCGTTTCTGTCTGATCCCCGCAAGGAGAGAATTCGGTGATATCTGTTCCTTGAAATCTTCACTTTCAGATCCCAGGCACTTCTTATCAGTTTCCTTGATCCCTTTAGCAGAAGCCAGCTCTTTCAGGAACATTTTATACGGCTCTTTCCAGAAGTCTTCATTGTTTTCGACATGGTATTCAATCATGTTTTTGAGCAAGTATATGTCTTGAAGTCTGTGTGTCTGGGCAGTGATGAACGACATTGTCCCGGCAAAGGAAATGTTTTTGCTGGACGGGGAAGGAGTTCGACGAAATTGGGAAGCAAATGTTCTGCTCTTCATAATATCTAGATTTACACTAATTTGAGTGAAGGGGAGCAAGGAATAGAAATGCAAATCGAGAGAAATGAACTCACAGAAATCAATTCCCACGAAATATCAACTATGAAATGAAGTTATAGAACTTCAAAATTACCATAAACAGATCATAGGCATTTTATTGGAGGAGCATTCAAAGTTCAATCGATTAAGTATGCTCACTACCAAATTTGATTAAATCATTATATGTTATACTGATTGAACAAGAAGATTGGGTGAGCTCTGGGGGCATACATATGAAACGGAGTTCAATTCCATTTCTAATGAACTATTTAAGACCTGCAGTGGGTGACAGAATCAAAGTTGTTCCCTGTGATTACAACTCTCTCTCTCTCCCTCTAGCTATATAATAGAGCAATTCAACAGGATCCCAAAATCATGCCTTATAAGTCTGGAGTATGTGACAGACTTTAGCACAAATGTCACCTGGCTGAGTTAGCAGATTTACCAGTTGAACAAATCAGAGGGTTGGTGGGGGTAATGATAATTGACAGGATGACAGAGTGTGCAGCACTTTTACCACATAAGGTGAATTTTCAACCATCGAAAAAGTGCTCTGTGAAAGAATCTGCTTGTTAGTAATTTCACCAAATAAGGGAGTGCAGGGAGGATTGAAATCAGAGCAAGGTATGTTCAGGACTACTTTACCAAGCTAAATTTGGATCAATGTGTTGATACAACCTTCAAATCTGTATTGTATCTATTTCTATAGACTGCACACACTAGATAAGCTTTTAGCACTTTCACACCAAATTAAGTAATCCAAAGTCTTATCTATAGAGGTGTATGGGTATACTGCAAACATAGCAAAATACTGAGTGTGAGAGAGTGTGAGACTTTTTCATTCATTGTTTACCTTTCCAAGCATGGGTTGACTACTCTTTGCCAGTCATACACAGCAAGTCTTTGCTATTCAATCTTTCATAAGATTTATTCCATCCCTATAAAATTTGATGAAGATTAACACATGAAGAAATGAACTACAGTGGTATTTCTTCAGCTCAGAATAACACTTAACTTTCAATGGGGTAAACTTAATCGATCTTATTAGTCATATCCATGAACTCACCAGTCACCAATTGGGCTAATGAATTATTTAAGATTATTCATATTACTTATAAGGAGATGGTGTAGGACCTAAGTAAAACAACAGTTTGACTTGCACACTGATAATAAATTCTTGGTATTGATCAGACAGACTGAGCATATTGGGCACTCCAGATTTGCTTACACCCCCATGTGTTTGCTTAAAAATATAACAATTACTGCCAACAGTGACACCTGCAATACCAAGTGTGCATATGTCTATCAATATACTAACCACTGCGAATGTATCAAGATATGATATCATAGCAAGTTTTCCAGATTCTCTAGAGTTCACATGATGAAAGGAAAACAAGAATTTGAACAACTCTTCGATATACATTGTACAGATGCAAGTCATGATCTTTTACAATAACCTAATTGAGAATTTATATTTGCTAAGCACTCAGAATTAATTTCTGTCAAAAAACTGGACAAAAAAATTCTATTCATCAGAATGCAAACTCGGATTCTGACGCGCGCCGCACTGTGGATTCTCTGGTAAGCTTTATAGTTGCTACTAGCTCTAAAGTGTTGGGAAAATATTTTTTAGTCGATCTTTGACATACCGTCATACCCTGGAGAGAATTTTTTTGAATGCGCGCGGCGCAAAATTATTCTCTGACACCAGACGGGATTTATATTATTGTGTTTGACATTTACCGTTAAACACAATTTTGATTGTGCGGCGCACCGACAGTATTGTTCCCGCGCTGCTTGACCCAAATACTCCGCGCGCGCTGCGCGTCTCCGTGCTTTCTACGACTTTTCAGTTCACTGAGAGTGAGTAGAACAGGGGTGCGCAACGTGTGCACAGACAGTATAGGTAGGAAAACCCCGCCAAGGTAATTGAACTTGATTGACCTGGCGGTTTTAAGCCCAGCTGACACGAGCCCTCGCCGCGAAGTAAAATAAAAACCTCGATAAGGACCACCATCGACAGACAAAACTGCATGAATGCTCGGAGCGTCGAACACCTCAACTAATTTCTTCAAATTTTTGAATGCGTACGTACGTACGCGCGTCTTCAATTTTCGATGATCCGCGCGCTCCATTTCAGTTCATTCTCACGGTGCAGTGTCCCAAAGTGTGACACAATAGTTGATCGAATCAGCTATGGAGTAAGGACTTTTGGAGTCACCGAGCTGACTCTGATTATTTAGCACGGGTGTTTGGTTTGAGCATAGACAGGAAGATATTTCAAACAACTTACTGAAAAATAAACTGGGTATATTGTGATAACAAATATTTTGATAGCGTGACGAATATTATTGTGAATTGCTACCATCTTTATTATAACAAATCGTGAACGGAAAATCAGGTTTATGATCAATAGCACGTTTGGTTCTTCATTAACGTCAAGGAAAATTTCTTACAGCGAATAAAATTCAAAAAAGTGAGCCTAAACTTACGGCAAGTTTCTCAATTTTGTAACACTCAAAACATCAGAAACACCAAGACCGATCTTTCTCAGTTTTTGAACTAACAGCGCTAATTATGTTAATTAAAAACAGCAAAAAGAGCACGGCAGTGAAGTTCAGTTCATGCTTCATTTTGAGCTAAAGTTCAAACAAACTCGAACGCGCTCATTCACTCCAAGTTTCTCGCTCATATTCCAAACGGATTTTTATGCATAATTCGTGCAACTGTCATAATCAAGCGATATTATTATTGAGGTGAGAATTAAACGAAATAAAATATATATAAATTTGGTGACATTTCATCAACTTAGTCTCGTGACACACACATATTTACACACTCGTTCCTTTTTCTCCAACTGAAAACATAATGTTATTGTATCAAACAACACGGCGTAGATTGGCAGAAGTCTCTTTCTCCGCCAATATGTTCAACTCCGACAGCTATATGTCTGCGGAGTGATCACTGTTAATGGAAATTGCGTCAGTCCTAAGGTGGTTATCACGCGGTAACGCGGCGTGGTTATCACGTGACGTCACGTTATCACGTGACTGATGATCACCCAGCAGGTGCTGGTGATCGTCAAACAGAAGTTCATCTTGGTTTGGTGTCATGAGGGAGGTAGGGAGTCGGGATATTTCACTGGGCGGATGTGAGGACAGGAGGGAGGAGAGACTGGCGTTGGGGTCGGCAACAAAGTGGGCGTGGTCACCGTGGTCGAGAGTGTGGTCGTCCGGAGGTGGGGGCGGTGACATAACGTCCCGGTGGGCAGGCAATCTGGGGTCGTTACAACCACTGGTCAGTGTTGAGGTTTATGACAACCATACGAACAACCATACAACCATACCATATGACAACCAAGCAAACAACAACAGTTGTTACTTTTCATAACAACCATTGTTGCTATGACAACGACCCCGTTGCTAAGACAACCCCAATACTCACGGGCTATCCGACTGCTCGGGGGGAGGGGGAGGAGGGGAGGGGTCGTCTCTGTCACTCAGCGGGTGGAAGTTGTGATCTGAAGTCGGTGGCAGACACCGCACAAAATCTGCTGTCGGACATTGTTTAGAATTACTTTCATAGCTTTTTAAATAGGTCACGAACAATTGAACTAGGCTCATCCAGGATTATGCTTTCTCTACTCGAGACCACTCACTCCGCTCTGGAATAGTAGAATGGGGAGTGACCATGTACTAACCGGCGATGTCAGCATCACTCGCCCCATCATCACCCGATGACGTCACCCGACCCCCATTCACATAGTGTCCTGGTGCGGGAGGCGAGAGGGGCAGTCCGTACTTTGTGTCACACTTGACCGGGTGTGACATGTTTGTGTAGATGTTTTGGGAGGTCAGGAGACTCTTCAGTGTACCGCTTCCTCCAACTGAGGGGAATCACGCGTGGGAAGGAGGGGAATAACGCGTGGGAAGGAGGGGAATAACGCGTGAGAATGAGGGGAGTCACGCGTGAGAATGAGGGGAATAACGCGTGGGAGGGGACCTCAAGCGCGAAAAGGGGGGAAGTGACGGGTAAAAGTTACCTTCATGGGTGGAGGGAAGATCTCCTCCACATTTATCAGCCGGTTCAATAAACGCTGGGTCGGTAAATGCAGGATCACTCAGCGAGAAGTAACCGTCACTGTCCACAATACACTTCTTGTCGGGGTAACCGTTACCATAGTAACCGTTACTGCGAAAGGAGAGGAGTTCAGATTTGGAAGCGTCTAGATTTTTTCCTCAATCACGTAAAAATAATATTGTTCATATAATAGTTAAGGTCATATAAGTATATAAGAGTTTAGTGAGACATATGTTCCCGAGTTCACTCTAAATCGATGATGACGCCCAATGAAATCACTGCTAACCCGTTATATCCTTTATCCGCCAAGTAGTCATGTTGTAGTGACTGCAACTGACTTGTCAGAGCTTCAAATGCAGACAACCTGTCACTCTCACCCCCTGGTAGGGAGGTAGGGTCATGAAATAATCTCAACTGAAATACGATTCCACAAGATCGGTTCCCGAACAATGAACACTGATTTGGATGAGGCAAGTTTCCGAAGTCTCCAAGTATTTCCCGATTCAGAAGGGAATATCAAACGAGAGGCGACAATTTTCAACTCATTGACACTTCTTTTATGCTAATTAGCCTCCAATTAACAGCTAATTACCTCCGTCGATATTGTACGCTTTGACCGTATCTGGTTCAAGTCCGTATTGCTCGTCAAGGTCGCCGTACTCAAATCCATCGTACGGTGGCAGCTTGGTGGAGGCGTATTGGGCGCGGTGTTGCTTGTTAGCCCGGTTACACACCATCACTATAGCAACTATCACCATAAGACACAGCGCTACTATGGCAACTGAAATAAACACGTTGTTGAGTGTGAATAGCAACATGGTATAAAGAGCAACATTTGATATTGTTGCTACAGCAACACTCACCGATGACGTAGATTAGGTATCGATCGAACCAGCTCTTATCAGAGACAGCTCCCTCGTAAAACCCAGGCCCAACGCCCGCCTCCACAGCAATCCAGAGAGTAGTCTGAAATATCTTTGATTATCCTTAAATTGGATGTGCTCGAGAATTCAAGGTGTGGATTTATTTTTACAACTGTTTGATGTTTCATAATGATTCAACATAATGAGAAACTAGGATGAATCCTAATCGGGATCTTGCTCATCAGTCATGAGATGAAAATAACATTTTGATCTCAGCTGTGAGGATTGATGTCACGATTAATAAACAGGGGAGCGAGATAGGGCCAAAATTCGATCGGGAATCGATTCAGCGTCCAAAAATACATGGGAATCGATAGTATTTGCATGAAAATGCCACAAAAATTTTTCTTCGAATTTCTGACCAGACTATCGGTAGAAATTGAAGTGAATGACTCCACACTTTTCTACTTCATTTTCGAAGGCCTCTAAAAAAGTCTTAACCGGCACTTATGACACTTGTTTTCCACCAAATCATCTCTCCTACTATCACACTACAAATATAAACCCTCGTTACGATGATGTAGGGTTCAGAATTGCCGTGAAACCACGCCCAAATGACGATTTCTCTCCCCTGGGAAGCAAACAGTACAAAAACGCGAAAATCAATGACACCAAAATATGGCTATAAGCATTTTTTCAGTAAACATACTGGAAAATAGTGTTCCTGGCCTATTTTTTGACGTAGAATTCGAATCCGGAGGAGTTTAAGAGCTAGCTCATCGGGAAATCGTTGAAAATTCCATTTTCTTCTCAGATGGTAGGTTCTCATATTACAAACAGCTGAATAGGGCCAATATTCTATCAGAGCGCTTCAGCGTCCAAAATACACTAGAATCAATCTTCATAAACGACTGTTTTTTGTTCCGGCCCAATTATTCTATCCAGGGTATAATCACGTGAATAGTATTCCTGAATATGTGATGCATCAACCACATGATGCATCAACCATACGTATAGAGAATGATTTATTCAAAGAGAGTATTTTCTTTCTCCCCCCTTCTTTAACAGAATGACTATTCATCGTGGTTGAGTCGAACAAAGAACACTCTAAGAGGTGGAGATCATTCAGAAAAAATAATTCATTCAGAGATCCTTTGCGGCTGAGAAAAAANCTACTATCACACTACAAATATCAACCCTCGTTACGATGATGTAGGGTTCAGAATTGCCGTGAAACCACGCCCAAATGACGATTTCTCTCCCCTGGGAAGCAAACAGTACAAAAACGCGAAAATCAATGACACCAAAATATGGCTAAAAGCATTTTTTCAGTAAACATACTGGAAAATAGTGTTCCTGGCCTATTTTTTGACGTAGAATTCGAATCCGGAGGAGTTTAAGAGCTAGCTCATCGGGAAATCGTTGAAAATTCCATTTTCTTCTCAGATGGTAGGTTCTCATATTACAAACAGCTGAATAGGGCCAATATTCTATCAGAGCGCTTCAGCGTCCAAAATACACTAGAATCAATCTTCATAAACGACTGTTTTTTGTTCCGGCCCAATTATTCTATCCAGGGTATAATCACGTGAATAGTATTCCTGAATATGTGATGCATCAACCACATGATGCATCAACCATACGTATAGAGAATGATTTATTCAAAGAGAGTATTTTCTTTCTCCCCCCTTCTTTAACAGAATGACTATTCATCGTGGTTGAGTCGAACAAAGAACACTCTAAGAGGTGGAGATCATTCAGAAAAAATAATTCATTCAGAGATCCTTTGCGGCTGAGAAAAAACGTACCTTCGTGAGTCATTAAGTATGTAAACTATATTCATTAGATTATGAAGGATGTATGATGATAGAATAAAATACTATATACGGGGATGGGTTTGATGCGGCGAGAAAGTCTGCAAAATTAAGTTAATATGGTCGATAAACCGCAGCTGAATGAGGGGCAGAAAAGTGGTGTCAATCTCAGATACTATCGTCAACAACAGCGCTTGTATGAGACGTGGTGGTGGTGTCAATACCTGATCTCCATTGAAGGCATCCTCGTTGTCATCCTGAGCCTCTAACACGAGTTTCACGTGGTTACCAACAAGATACTCTAAATCACCTGGAGAAGTGTGTGGAGTTGTTTCTATGGTAACTACACAATAGCTGATACAATAGTTATTATTATGATTTTTTATAGTTACTATACCGCGGTAACTATTCGATTCAGAGGAGGGAATCCATGGGAGGAATCCATCTGGGAACTTATAGCTTTATAGCAAAATAAGGAATATCATGAACACTGTTCTCGAAGGAGTAGTTAACTCATGGTGACAGTCGGTTTCAATCAACTACGTAAAGAATTCGAAATATTTTCATGTTCATGAGTTTTTTTCATGTTCCTCGATCACTCGATGAATGCTAAGATATCCTACCATTCTTGCGTATCTCTGCTCCAGTAGGAGTTGACACCAACTTGAACAGATCCTGATTACCCGTCAGTAATCGATACGTGACCTGGGATCGAATCTCGGTTAGAAGATATGTCTGAATAGAAAATAATATTATGTGTGTGAGCTTTTTCATCCCTCTAAAGTGTTAGTAGTCTAATTTAGTTAGTTAGTGTTAGTGGTCTAATTTTATCCTCCATCAACTCAAAAAATCGTTTTCGGAGGCTTCATTCATCAGTCAATCAGTTAAAATCCACAAACTATCATCTCCTTAAAATCATACTTTTACAATCAAGTTCTCAATTAAATCTCACTTTTCCTGAGTCGGTGCTATCTGGATCCACTGCTTTGATAACCTTGATAATCGTCCCATCATCATCCCCCGCATATGCAGTCAAGTTGTACCTGGACCAATAAGGGTGGTGTCAAGAGGAAAAGTGGTATGAAGGGGAGTTGGTGTCAGGGGGGATTAGTGTCAAGACACAGTGATGCGAACAGCAGTAATGTTTGTAACGGTTAGTGCAGCTATGACTATCATCAAACCTATCATATTCGAACATGGGAGGCTCATCGTTGACATCTTCCACATTCACAATAATTGAAGCTAGATCTTCNTTTCGGGGCTAGCTCATCGGGAAATTGGACAAAATTTTAATTTCTTCTCAAATGTAAGGTTCGAAGTCAAATGACGAACAGTTCATCAGGGAAGCGAGATAGGTCCAAAATTCCATCAGGGATCGATCCAGCGTCCAAAAATACGTAGGAAACAATGTTATTTGCTTGAATGTGGGATAAAAATTTTTCTGCGAATTTCTGATCAAAGTATCGGTTGAAATATTAGTGAATGACTCCACACTTTTTTACTCCATTTTTTAAGGTCTCTTATAGAGTCTTTACCGGCACTCACGACACTAATTTTCCACCAAATCATCTGTCCTACTTTCACACTACAAATATCAACACTCGTTACGATCATGTAGAGTTCATACTTGCCGTGAAACCACGCCCAAATAACGATTTCTCTCCCCTGGGAAGCAAACACTACAAAAACGCGAAAATCAATGGGACACACCAAAAAACGGCCGGTTTAATTTTGCAGAAAACATACTAGAAATAGGTGTTCCCAGCCTACTTTTCGACGTAGAATTCGAATCTGGAGGAGTTTTCAAGCTAACTCATTGGGATACAGGTGAAATCTCTCATTCTTCCTAAGATGTGAGTACTGAAGTCACATGACAGACACCTCATAAGGGAAGCAAGATAGGGCCGAAATTCGACCGGGAATCGATTCAGCGTCCAAAAATACATAGAAAACGATAATATTTGCAGAAAATTGGACAAAAAGTTTTTCCCGTATTTTGGATCGTAGGGGTAGATGAGTGAATACCACACTTCGCTGCCACGATTTTGATGGTTTGTTACGGCGACTTAAGTGGCAGATAAAGAACTTATTTTGCTCCTAACCATCTCTCCTACTCTCAGACAACTTGCAGAGTTCATGCTTGCCACGAAACCACGCCCAAATCACGACTTCAAGCCCTTGGTAACAGAAACTGCAAAAACATGAAAATCAATGGGGCACACCAAAATGCGACCAAATCAATTTTCTCAGAAGACGTTCTGAAAACGAGTGCTCCCTGCCTATTTTTTGACGTAGAATTCAATTCTGGGGTTATTTTTGAGCTATCATATCGGTAAATCGCTGAAAAATGTAATCCTGGTTACAAGATCATATCCCAGATAACCTTATGGACTGAGACCACCCGGAAATAGGCATCCTAATATCCTATGTGATTCGTGACAAAACCATCTCTATCTTGCAATTCTTCAGTGGGACACATCTCGATAAAAGTAATTGTAGACTTGGAGTGATTCTATCCCCTTCCGCCTATCAACGTACTAAAATCCACGTGATTCTATTGCCGTCATTCAACTAAATTTATTATGGAGAAATTGGTCCCAATGGATGATTTTGTGTGTGTGTGTGTGTGTATGTGTGTGTGTGTGTGTTTGTGTGTGTGAGTGGGTGTGTGTGTGT
>CAMPET010000034.1:372019-387342 GCA_946803715.1 Beroe ovata | reverse complement strand
TTACTTAAATCTCTCTACCATTCACCCTCTCTCTCGCATTAACCTTCACATCACTTTCTCAATCAACCTACATCCAGAAACACACACACACACACACACACACACACACCTGAGTTTCACTAAGATCCAAGCTGACAGCTAACTCCACCCTCTCCGGCACACTCAGATACTTCTGTTTCCGGAATTTATCCTCCAGTCCGGTCAGCTGATCATCGCTGAATACTGTCCGCGCCTTCCGTCGACGGAGCGGCCGCACGGTTATCGGGTAGGAGGAAGGGGGTGTTCGGTGGTCTGAAGGGGGGAAGGGAGGTGTCAATACCGAAATACCGATTTGTAATCAGACAGGTTTTTTCCGGAAATAGGTAATCTAAATTTTTGATATTCGAGAAGGGAATAACGATATCCATGCAGGGAAGTTATTTATTTGGTGTTACAAAGTTTGGCGAAACCATCGACATATCAAAATGAGCATCCAACTCAAGTCACGCACCGCGCGTCAGACCTCACGTGACATCTCACGCGCTACGCGTTGCACGTGACACGCATAAACTCGCACGTGACACCGATCTGCCGTGATCCGGAAATAAGTGCAGCCTACTCTCTCTCTCCCCTGCCATCAGGACAAGCATTATGCATTAGACACTTAGGGAAGGCTAACGAGAAAATTGCTCATTACATCGTTAATTGATCGAATTTAGCGTATTAGCTGGATGATTAATGTCACCTTTGCCATTTTCTCGCGATCTTAAATGCCAATTACACAGGTAAATCGCGCTATTTATCGATATTTGACGAGGAGGCGGTGACAGGACAGATTGATTAATGAACGCTGGATATTTTACTGGTATAAGACTTGACTAAACTTGCCATCGTTAACACATATATTTCATGGGGAGGTGCGGGTGGTTTACAGGGATGGATTTAGGACGAAAATAAATGCGGAAATTGATCCCAATTTTTCCTCCCCGGGACATGGGTGAATCGCAAGAAAGCGTGAGAAGATGTTTGGTTCAAAAAGCACGATTGAGAAGTAAGTTGTCAGGAATTCAATATAAATAGAGCAATTCATGATGAAGATATCTGGCACGTGATCAAAATTGAAACATAGTTCAAGAACAAGTCAAGGGACCAGGTGTTAATGACAGGACCTAAGTAGGACCAAAGTCCAAACTTAACTGGGGTGCCATGATTAACTTAATAATTACCTGTCAAGAGCATCTCGTACTTAATGCCATATCGATTTACCCAATTAAGCCTTACAAATTAACGATTAAAAGAGGAGAAAGGTTCGATTAAAATGGGGATTATGGTGCTGAAATGATAATCATATTCAGGGGAGATGAAACATAGGATGATAATGTGTCAAATCAAAGAGAAGTGTCAAGACAACCATTGATCAGACGGAAGTTTAAGTTGGTACCATGTCGTTCATTGGGGGGATAGACCATTTTTGACTTCACATCAAATTTTTCACTCTCAGTGATTGATAGAGCTTGTCAGAATTTTGACAAAGGGAGTCAATCAGTAGGTTCAAGCCTCCCAATTTGCCGCAAGACAGAGAATTTATGAAGCTCATGACGGGAAAAATTGAGGCATTCCAAATCTCTCGCTGAGATCAGCGGCTCGACAAATTGAAAATAAAACGTCGGATTACTGAGATGGATTACTAGCCCGCTACGCCTTTATGTTATCTGGAATTTTCAACAAAAATTACGCTTCTGATTCCTATTGGTAATCGAAGATGAAGTTGATGGTGATCCTGTACTTAGTTTTTAGTTTAGACTGTCCTAATTATACTCACAGGCATGGCAGGTTGGTCTATATCCTGCAGTGGTTGGAAACGCCGGAGTTCTCATCACTGGCGGTGTGGGGTGCCGCTCGTCTCTCGGTGTGGCGTGCGGAGATGACGTCACCAATCCGGGGCGTGACGTGGGCGTGGTCTGGCCCTCCGTTGTCATGGTAACGGGCGAGGTGGACAGGGGAGTGTGGTCGGTCATGTTGAGAGGGTTGAGGGAAGCGGGTTTGAAGAGAGGAGGAGTCGATGATCTTCCTGTTGAGATTTTCGGGTTCAGAAAGTATATAACTCATCTCTGACTTTGATTCTTTTCATCTGACATGAAACTGCGAGGGTTTTCAGCAAATTTAACCAGAAATGATTGACAAATTCTAAATCCCCACCTAGAAGAGATTTGATAAGCTCCATCGTGCTCCGTTGGTAGAAGGGAGAGGGGAACAGGTCGAATGTTTTCTCATCGCCAATGACAGGGGTTTTTGTTACCGGTGGGGACTCAATTTTGAGGTCTTGCGGCGTGGNTTCACTCTCAGTGATTGATAGAGCTTGTCAGAATTTTGACAAAGGGAGTCAATCAGTAGGTTCAAGCCTCCCAATTTGCCGCAAGACAGAGAATTTATGAAGCTCATGACGGGAAAAATTGAGGCATTCCAAATCTCTCGCTGAGATCAGCGGCTCGACAAATTGAAAATAAAACGTCGGATTACTGAGATGGATTACTAGCCCGCTACGCCTTTATGTTATCTGGAATTTTCAACAAAAATTACGCTTCTGATTCCTATTGGTAATCGAAGATGAAGTTGATGGTGATCCTGTACTTAGTTTTTAGTTTAGACTGTCCTAATTATACTCACAGGCATGGCAGGTTGGTCTATATCCTGCAGTGGTTGGAAACGCCGGAGTTCTCATCACTGGCGGTGTGGGGTGCCGCTCGTCTCTCGATGTGGCGTGCGGTGATGACGTCATCAATCCGGGGCGTGACGTGGGCGTGGTCTGTCCCTCCGTTGTCTTGGTAGCGGGCGAGGTGGAGAGGGGATTGTGATCGGTCATGTTGAGAGGGTTGAGGGAAGCGGGTTTGAAGAGGGGAGGAGTCGATGATCTTCCTGTTGAGATGTTCGGGTTCAGAACTCATCTCTGACTTAGATTCTTATTTCGGATTGATCTGACATGAAACTACGAGGGTTTTCAGCAAATTTAAACCAGAAATGATTGACAAATTTCTAAATCCCTACCTAGGAGAGATTTGATAAGCTCCACCGTGCTCCGTTGATAGAAGGGAGAGGGGAACAGGTCGAATGTTTTCTCATCGCCAATGACAGGGGTTTTTGATACCGGTGGGGACTCAATTTTGAGGTCTTGCGGCGTGGTAGGGGGACTCCTCAATACTGGGTCTTCTGAGGTGGTAGACTTTCAGTTGGGGGAAACTTTCGCGTCAAAAATTTACTCAACTAGCTTACAAATGAGCTTGTTATTAGAAAAGGACGAGGGAAAAATAATCAGAACTACGATGATAGTTTTTCTAGGTATCGAGAAGTACCTGTGGAATGTTCGAGAAGATCAGCAATGAGGAATGATATCTTCTTTTTCGATTCGACTTCTAACATACTCATATTCCGCTGCAGAAGGGATAAAACTGTTGGTCAGATCAAATGACTTAAATAAAAAACGATGAAATTCATTAAGTTCCACACAGTGAAACAAAACTTCTAGAAAAAAGGTGAAATTTTCGAAAGACCCCTATAGCGACGCGAAACTCATCGGATCAACGACAATGTCAGGTAAGACCGCAAATGTTTAGGATTGTTTTGCCAACATCTGACCACAGTGTCATTCCCGTTTCTCACCACGACACGCAATGTTGCACCCGCGCAGCTAGCATGCAACCTTAGAGGCTAGTGTGGGAATTGTAAGTATCAAGTGTTTGCCCTAGTAAGATGCATTCCAATCGTGGAGGCCGGGTCACGTGACTCAAATCACAATGAATCACGTGATATCATGCGTCACGTGACGTTGTTTTGTAATTATAACGGTAGATAACAAATTATTTATTGCACGTAATCGAGAGTTTTCGATGGGAAAATATTTGGAAACAATCTTGTTGAATAGGAGATACAGAAGGACCGAATGGACCGTTACATAGATTGAGTGAGCAAGGTTCCAAAGATACAAAGAAACCGATATATTGTTTCTTTTGTTGGCCAAACTTCGCAACAATGGATACTAACTTCTTAAAATTTTTGATATCAACTAACTTTCTTAGATTTAGACATCTTCATCAACTAACAAAAGTGTTACATTGAATTTGACACATATGATGAAATTTTGCGAATTAAGTTTCCGAAATGTTTTAACTAAAACGTTAAGTTTATAGAGAACGGGACACAAATATTGAGAATTTGAGCACAAAAAGTGATGGTCGTTAACCAATATAACAAACGTATAACCCGATCGAAGATTGTGACCATCGCAACACGTGACAGGGAGAACGTGCAAATGTACCGCGTTACTAAGGAAATTAGAATCACCAAGCTGCCTCCTGATTGGCTATAGCGAGATCGTGTCGAGCGATTCTATTGGATGATAGCCGTGTCACGTGACAAACACAAGTTTGAGGAGTGAATTAAATCTGTGCTGGACACACATACAGACGCAAAGACACACGGAAGCACAGATACACTCACACAGACACACTCACAAAAACGATGCCCATTTGAATCCTAATCCGCCGTTCATCAATTCCAAAGACGGTTAATTCATCAAGTTAACTCCCTCCATGACAATAAAATTTACTTGTTACCCACAGAAAGTTCTCGTCTGACTATAGAGCAAAGTTCCTCCATTCTATGTATCAATATACTTGAGTACCGGTTGTTCATTATTTAAGTATCATTATCATATCGGTAAACAACAAAATATTACATGTGTGCGAACAATGCAACTACTTAAACTTTCCTATAATTGCCATCTGTTATTACAAAAACACCAAATTCGATTGAGCGTCTTCATCATTATGGTCCCTCCCTATATAGTTTTGTTAGACGCGGGGAGATTTAATCTCTTAATTGAAACGCCGTGATAATGCCATATTCAATGCCACGTCATAATATAATATACATGGTGACACCGATGGTTTACAGATACAGAGTATATGCTTCATCAGGATTGCTGCCAATCAAATCCATTATATCTGTCAATTTGATGACTCAAACGAGCATTGCCATCGCTTAACACTTAAATGCAATAATTATAGTCTGGCTAAATCGACGGAGGGCAATTTTACAAGCAATTCCGGCGTTTAAATGGCCCAATTAGCCGATAAACAAGACCTTTATTAGAGTGCGAGAAGTGTTATAGTTTTATCAATTAGCATTATTGTTAAGTTCACTTCATGCACCGATACGGTAATTTGTAAACTTAACACAGACACATGTTTTGGTCATGATAGGGGGCAGGAACATAATTGGTTGGGGGCAATGCGGATATGTCAAATGTTTTGACCAGCTACATGAATTGGTCGAAAACATCACAATACCAATGCTGGCTAGGAGAACTGCTTTTGAAATTCATGTTCAACAGAGATGAAAGTTTTAATGGCGCTAGATATTGCAAAGGCGAGGCTGTTTCACGACGCTCATACTCGTATACAGATGTCCAATGTCTGTCGATGTAAGTTCGTGAGAACAGTACTTTTATCGATATGCAACAATATTTCGGTAGGTATAGAGAAACAAGGAAGTTGGAAAGACTGTCATAGTATTAAAGTGGAGGAAGGGAAATTATACTGCAGTCCTTTTATGGTGACATGGTTCATCAAAAACCGGATTTCCGTGACTAAAATGCAAGTTCCACGCAAACTACTGAAACAGAGTACAGCCCAAGATTATTTTATCAACTCCAATTCATCCATTTTCCTATTTGGCTGACTACACACCTTACCAATGAAGAACTAACTAAAAATTCATCAAGCTTTCCCAAATTTGCTTTCGAGATGAAGATAAAATTCAAATGCGCAAGCGGCTGCGCGGCATTTCCCTACGTGAGCGGTCGCGAAGGCATGATTCATGGAAGGCGCCAACAAACAACCAAACGCGCGCGCTGCAGATGCTGACTTTAAAGTGTCGCGCTGCATAAAATTGCGAATTTTTCGCGTTAACCGGAATCTTGCGGCCGGTTTGGTACATGGAATTGCCACAAAAATGCGCATCGTCTCTCTTTGAGAATCCAAGACCCAAGTGATGCCGGAATTCAGTTATCTTTCATAGAACTTACCTATTTGTGTCACTGTCATCTCCTGGCAGTTCCCATCAACCTATGCCAGCCCGTTGTAGAAGGAATGACCAAATCATGGCTGTCCTCTTTCTTCTAACATAGACCATGCCTGTGCGAGTTTCATCGATTCAGCATCAATATATATATATCCTGAATAATTGCGATCATATGCTGCCAATTCTTTCATTATAAGTCATTGAGTAATCAAGAAAACGAAACAGTTTTGATAGAGATAACAATAAACAGGCCGTGCCTGAAATAATACCGCAAAATGGCAACGAAAAATCGCACATTTGTGGCATTTTCAAACAACAATTTTCCAAATGGCAGAATAGAAAGTAAGATAACTATGTTTCAACTTGTTGCTGCATAGATATCCTGAATCGGTGATCCTTAAACGCTAATCTTTAAACGTGATCGATAATCAATTGGGTTCAAGGTATGCGTAAAACTTCGAACACTTTTGAACATTCTAAAGTTATCAATCGTAAGAACTACCAAGCACTTTGATCAAGATTTGGTTTCATACTGAACTATTCTGATAAGATGTATAACGATACAGTTTTTAAATTGCGTAAAGATTATAATTGAAGACTGTTTAAATACGATAATTAAGTAGTTAGTATGCATAAATATATTTGGTTGTGTATGCGTAAAAACCACACGAACTCCAATAATCGTTGTTCAAAAACGCATATGAAATTGTCTGAATACATATTCAAGTCTCAGCCACCTTTCTCTTTTCTTACCAAGTAACTCTTCACATATCAAGTTTCTTCTCCCCCACATTCTTCTTCTTCCCACCAAATTTTCCTACTCCACAATCTTCTTTTTTTGGACCATTGACAAGATTCCCGTGTCCTCATCTGCTCCCGCCTCTTCCGCCACCTCCCCATCATCTTCATCATCGGTCAGTGCCTCCTCCACGTCTTCCCCAATCACTGGTTTAACATCGTCCGATTCCTCACCCGGTTTCTTTTTCACCTTCCCCTTATCACCGTGCGAGAACATGATGTGAAGATTTAGGAGACCTTTCCCGTCGAACTGAGTGTTGCACAATTTGCAGATGTGCGGTCCCTCGTCCGAATGAACTTTCTTCATGTGACGATCGAGTGATATGGCGGCGGAGAATGCTTTCTTGCACTTGACGCACTGGAAATCTTTGCATTTTTCATGAACAGCCCGAACATGACGCTTCAACTTGCTCTTATCATCGAATATTTTCTCACATTCCGTGCATACATTAGGCCCCGGGTCGGCATGGACTTTGTACCTGTGCCGATCGAGATGCATCTTCTGGTGGAAGATATCGTCACACGACGGACATCGGAACTCACGTGGTTTCTCGTGAACCGCCCGGATATGCCGCTTCAACCTCGCCGGGTCGTCGAATAGTTTACTGCACAGCTGGCACATATTTGGCCCGCCGCCAGCGTGTGCTTTATACCTGTGTTTATCCAGCTGGATCTTGAATTTGAACACTTCGTTACACACGTTGCACGTGTACTGTTCATCGTCACTATGGTTACTCGCGCTGTGAACGGTTCGACGGTGACGCGTCAACTTCCCAATATCCTCGAATGTTTTGTGACACTGGTTACAGCTCAAATCCTGGAACGTATCCATGTTTATTCCACTTCCGGATGGATTTACCTCGATCCCCTTATGGTAAACGCTGTTGTGGTTTTTCTGCTGCGATGCAGAGAGGAAGATTTGGTCGCACACTTTGCACATGAAATCCGGTTCAATGGTGTGGTGTTCCAGCTTGTGCCGGTCTTTGGCGATACGATCGGTAAACATATCATCGCACATCGTGCATGCGTACTGCATTTGCATGGGATGCATCAGTTTCATATGCTTCTTCGCGTTGACCGTATCCATGAAAAACTTGTCACACTGCTCGCAATGCGTGTCAATCCTCCTGCCGTGCACCTCGTATTTGTGTCGATCGAGCGGGACTTTACCCGGAAACGACTGGTTACAATCCCGGCACATATGCCCGCTCTTATCAACGGAATCGTGCACGCTCCGCAAATGATTGCGGAGGTACCTCGCATCCTCGAAGAACTTATCACACTCGAGACACATCGTAACGACTTCCTCATCGTGTACGTAGTAGAGGTGACGATCGTATTCGCTCCGCGACGGGAACACCTCCTCGCACGTGCTACACCGGAATTCCGTGTGCTTGTCGTGGACGCTCCGCATATGACGTTTCAGGGATCGGGGATCCTCGAAGTATTTGTCACACTCGACGCACATGCTCTCGATCGTTTCCCCATGCTCCTCGTGACGGTGACGGTTCAGGATGGTACGACGGGGGAATGTTTCCTCACATGTCTCGCACACCCAGCCCTCCGTGTCACCGTGTACCTGGGAAAAAAGGGAGGGGTAAAACACCTCGGGGTAAGGGGGNCGTGTGCTTGTCGTGGACGCTCCGCATATGACGTTTTAGGGATCGGGGATCCTCGAAGTACTTGTCACACTCGACGCACATGCTCTCGATCGTTTCCCCATGCTCCTCGTGGCGGTGACGGTTCAGGATGGTACGACGGGGGAATGTTTCCTCGCATGTCTCGCACACCCAGCCCTCCGTGTCGCCGTGTACCTGGGGAGGGGAGGGGTAAAAACCTGGGGTAAGGGGGAGGGGTAAAAACCTCGGGGGAAGAGGGGAGGGGGTTAATCTTTAGTAGGGAAGTTATGTCGAGAAAAGAATTCGTGAACCTGGGAAAAGGGGGGAAGGGAGGGGGTTGAACTTTAGTGAGGGAGTTTTGTCGAGAACGAAATTAACGGGTTTAACTATATTCTAGCAACCAAAGAAATGCCTACTAACTCACTCTAAAGGTTAAACAATAATCAAGTTGGACAAAGATTAGACAGAAATGCGGTGGGAGTCATGCGTGACGTCACGACAAGTTAAGACGAGTTACGCGTGACGTGACGCGTGACGTCACGACTAGTTGGGGTCTCACCTGCTTGAAATGGCGCTTGAACGCATTCTTATCATCAAAGAACTTCTGACACTTGTCACAGTGAGCATCAGTGGATATCTCGTGAATGACAAACAGATGCTCGTTCAGCTTGTGTTTCTTGTCAAATCTCTCGCCACAGTGATCACACATGATACGGCCCTGTTCGGCTGCATGGAATGAGTCCATGTGTTTCACCGCCATCCTTCCATCATCGAAATACTTGTCACATAACTCACAATAATCAACCTGGAAGTTAGGTAATGACAGATCTTTATTATGATTTGGGCAGTCTGGGGCAAGTTAGACACTAGAAAGCAGATATCTGCTTTTTTATTCAAAATTCACGGCGCGCGTGTTGCTACGTAAGTGTATCGAGAAATCGAGTCAAATTCTTATTTCTTCTCAGATAAGCAGATATAAGGTGTGAAGTCACCTGACAAACAGCTCCTCAAGGAAGCAAGATAGGGCAAAAATTTCACCGGGAATCGATTCTGCGTCCAAAATTACATGGGAATCCTTACTATTTACATGAAAATGGGGAAAAAATTTTTCTTCGAATTTTCGATCGGTATAGAGTGAAGTGAATGCACCCACACTTTTATGCTCTGTTTTGAGAGGTCTCTAATGAAGACTTAACGGGCACCTACGATGCCAACTTTACACCAAATCATCTCTCCTACTGTCCTACTACAAATATCCACCCCCTTTAGGGTTATCTGAAGTTCATACGGGCAATGAAACCACGCCCAAATCACGATTTCAAACCTGTGGGAAGCATGCACATCAAAACCGCGAAAATCAATGGGACACACTGATATCAAAAAACGACAAAATCCATTTTAGGTATAAACATACTGAAGAGATGTGTTTCCGGCCTATTTTTTGACGTAGAATCCTAATCTGGAGGAATTTCAGGGCTAGCTCATCGAGAAATCGGTGAAAATTTAGGTTCCTTCTGAAGTGGGAGTTTTGAGGTCACCTCACGGGCAGCTCCTCAGGGAAGCAAGATAGGTCGAAAATTCCACCGGGAATCGATTCCGCGTCCAAAATTACATGGGAATCCATAGTAGGTATTTACATGAAATAGGACAAATCTTAATGTGTGTTTCCACAGGTTGTTCTAAGACCACATGCTATCTCTAGAGTGAGATATCAATAAGTCACGTGGTCTATCACGTGACATACCACGCAAGGAGGTTAGTGATATTATCCGTTGCAAAGTTATTTATTTACCGAAGGGTCACCGTGTTTTTCGTGCAAATGTCTGTTGTACTGGGATCGTCTGTTGAACTCGATGTTGCAATCTTCACATGTTAGATGGGCTTCAGTACCGCCATGGACCTGAAAGAAATATGGAGTTAGGTTGTGATTTGGGTACGAGGAAAAAGAAACATACGGGAAAAATCTCTGACAAGAGATGCCCACCTGCCATTTGTGTCTCCTGAGTTTGGGATTATCGTCAAAGTACTTGTCACAAGTTTCGCAGTAGAACTCAGGTTCCATTGCGTGTTTCTCGTGGTTGTGTCTGTTGAAAAGGGACACTCTGCTGAAGTAGAGCTCGCAGTCCGCGCAGTGGGGCTCTTCCGCAACCATTCCGTGTACCTGGTGGTGTCAACATAGTGAAACTACTGTGATATTGACACCACTCCAACGTGACACCACTTATTGGTGAACAATGATTTGTCTTGACACCATAGGCTATCAATTACACTATTGACACCACTTCCACTTAACACCACTGCTATTACAGATTTCAAATCACAATTTTTAATCAAAACTTGCACTCTTGACACCACTATAGCTCACTTACCCGTTTGTCGTGTCTGTGAAGCGCAGTGGTGTCACTAAAGAACTTATCACACAGAGCACACCTATTGTCCACTTCCTGACCGTGAGCTTCGTACATGTGGCGGGTGTACGCCGTTTTCCGGATGAAAACTGACGGACACAACGTGCACGTGATGTGTTCTTCCTCTGTTTCCTCCTCCGCAGGATTTGTGTGTCCACGGAAATGCTTCATCAATCTGCGAAAGGGGGAGAGAAATTGTCAGCTCATCGAAAAAGTTATTTGAGTGTTTGAAGGAGTCGCATGACTCTGAATGTCTTGAAAAAAGAAATGTTTGAAAGTCATCTTCTCCCGCCATAATTTAAAACAATTTTTGAGTTAACGCCAAAAGATCCCAGATCAATCATTCTCGCCTCGATATATCAATTTCTGTGTTATTATTCTGCAATAATTGATACCACACCTTTCACCCAAATATCGTAAAATTCATCTAACAAATAAAGAGCCGATTCTATTGAATACGAAGCAATTATAATGCTTTTAGTGCTCACTCAGCCATAACAGCAGTAGCAATAGGTACAACACTCATATTTCAAAGAAAAGATACAGCCTGTGATTCCGATAATATCTATCACACTACTTCCGCATACCCATCGTCGCCAAGATTTGCCAAACATCAATAATTTTAATAGTTGGGAGTGTTCCATTTTTATTTTGGTGCACCAATATAATATCAAATATCATATCAAATAACACGTGCAGCAAAACAAAAATCATTCCTTCAAATCCCATTATTACTTCCTCCAACTGTCACGTGACTTATATCCAACTGTCACGTGACTTCCCTACACCAAATATGGGCAACTGTTAGTTTCTAATAGCTTGTCTACTCAAGATTCCTGACTCGCCCTCCAATTTGACATGGTGTTGAGTGGGATGCCCGGCAGAAACCTCCCGCTACTTGACCCCAACTCGGAGAAGGAAAAAACCCGCAACGCCCGTTTCATCGCCACGCGGGTTTGTGGAGTGAGTAGTATGAAGATTAGCGGGTTGTAACACGATAGGAATACCGGTAGGATAACAAAAACACAGTAAGTCAGGTAGAGACTTGACATTGACAGAATCTGTCGATTTGAAACCTGCACGGTGATCGATAACATGAGGAGGATAGCCGCTGTCTGGAGGAGAGATCCCATGTTAGAGGCAAGGATTTTGAATGTTCGTTTCCGAGTTTCTCTGTCCAGATCCACTATACCTGGCTGTTCGGTTAGGGGATGGACAAGCGAGTCCTTATAGAGGCGAAAGATAGTCCCGATCGACGCACCAATCGATAAAATCTGGCAGAGCATAAGAGGCCAGCACTGGAGGAAGAAGATGAATAATTTCGAATTTGTCTGGACTTTGGTTCCGGTGAACAGCGACGTCGTCATGACACCACCCATGACGTCATTATAAATGGCAGAGGTGTCATAAACTGTGAAGTATAGGAGACAGGTTGTGTAAGCGAGATAGAGAAGGAATAGGATGATAGACACTTTGATAGGAATCACCCTGTAAGAGAAGGGGTGGAGGAGAGGGAGTTATTAAATGAGGAAATAGTTGCAATAGTTCATAACTATATCTACGTATCAAAATTTGGTATAATAAAAGGGGAATATAATATAGATTCTGGGAGAGAGATCGCGAAGTCACGATAATGGACATATTACTATATTATAACTATCATGTTCATCGTGTCTCCCTGAGCTACCCACCGGAATGGGAATTGTAGCTGTCTGAGTCTGCAAATTGTGAGGAGGGCAGTAATGCAACTTGGGCTCTGATACAGCAGACTTCCCACGATGGTGCTGATTTGAGCTCCGATTGTCGGCCTTCCCCTGAACCAGCCCTGGCACAGGGCACCATACCGAGGGTGAACTCCGCACTTGGGGTGAAGTTCCACTTTGGCAATCTTTGCAATCGCACAGAGAGGGAAAATCACGCAGGTCAGGAAATCGAGGGTGTTGAGGATGATGAACAGCACTTTGGGGACTGACCGTGGTTTACGGTAGTTGTGGAGGAAGACAAAGGGTGTCATGAGGAGTGAGGATATGGCGAGGATAGCCAGGGTGAGGATAATGAGGATGTCGGGGAAGGACGCTCCTCCGGTACTGAACAGAGACATGAGAAGACAGCTGGGAGGAGGGGAGTTACGAGGTGACGACGAACCCAGAGTTTACAAGAAAAAGGTTTGACTGCATCACATAATAATGTGTGAATGCGAGTAATAGCTTAAGAGGGTTGTAGAGCATCTGAACAAGAGCAAACGGGTACATGCTAAAACTCTTAATGATAAAACGATGAAGGAGCGATGAAATCAAGACATAGACAAGATTTTTTTGACGGATTTGAAACTCATTTTCTGAAAAAGATGCATTGCGATTGCCTTTCATGTCGCTTGACTAATGCCTGACAAGTTAAACTGGACAGACTTTTGAAACACGTTTGATCGAAAGACGTTCAGAGTAATGCGTTCGTTAAAATGGGTTGAGCTTTCAGCTTGCGGTCTTGACAATAATAACATGACGTTGTATAATAAAATAGGTGGTACGTTTGAGCCGGCGCGTGATCTAGTGAATGTTCCATTTTGAGTAAAATTGGTTGCAAGCATTTAGAATCAACGGTTGAAATATAATGTAAGGGAGAGAGAGAGCATCGCAGAACAGTGTAATTTTCTCTTCTGAATTTGGCCCCATTCACTCATCATGTATACCTATAACAATCATTTCGTAACATTCCTGATTCTTAATAAATAGATGAAACAATTTACGCAGCCACTCCAATATTGACAACACGTAGGTACATGATACACAGTACACGCGCGAGCATGATATTGAGTATGCCAAAGATTAATTTCAAGTAACGAAATAAACTACAAAATATAGATGACATGAAAAATAATAACGCGTCAGATACACTGAGGAAGCGATAAATAGATAAATAAATAAATTGACGATACAACAACCCATCAATAATCCTAGATTAACTAAACGATCGTGAAGCAGGAACTTAAACTTAACACCCCAAAAGGAAGTGAAGGTAGTTATACAGTAGGGGACCGCACTATACGGAGGTATTAAACCTATAACTCTATAACTCCTGAAGTGCATTGATTGCATTCTTTTCAGCTAGGTAGCGGATCATAATTAGAGCCGTAGAATATTCTTTGGACCGTTGAATCATCCAATTCGATTTCAATTTGCTGGATAGGCAACGCGTAAATCAGCTTGATAATGAGCATAATTCTAGTAGTGAAAAATATCGAATAGGTAGTTCACTTTCGGCTAATGCAAAATATCAAGTCAAGTGGCTATAGTCAAGTCAAGTGGCTATAGTCAAGTGGCTATAGTCAAGTCAAGTCAAGTGGCTAACACTCAGATATAGTATAGGTAATAACCCACTCCTCAGAACCATACAACTGAGATCTGCGATCATGTTGTGGGGTTTCCCTTTGATCAAGGTAGGACAAGAGTCAACACCTCCCGGCATCGTGTTATCACTGCTCGGGCATGATTGAATTTAAGCTAATTTCAATCGATACCGGGCATTGTATCTTTGAACGCTAAATCGGTTAATTAACGATCATTTCTTGGCATCATATTGAGGCATGGCTTGGCTTATGGCTTATTTCCAATGCAGAATAATTCTGCATTGCAAATTCTACGTAACACATAAACAAAGCAAAAACGCCCGAAGGCATTTAAAAAACATATTGTTCTGATGAACAACGTGGGTTCGACATATTTTAACAGCTCCTCCCCCCTCCCCTGAAATGAAATTCTTGCAGATTAACTCGTACCACCAACATCGTGGCAACTCATTTTGCTAACCATTGCTGTTGTGAGGTTGCGAATTCATTTCCTTACATGAAAATGCGAATATAATATGCCAGTTTCATTTCTCAAAGAGGATTTGGTTTCCCATTCCCCCAATCTTCCATTCAAAATTCATCGCGGTTATAAATGGTATTCAACTCACATAATCACTTGATAGGTATTCTGTATCATGATGAAGTAAAAGCAATCGATTATATTTAGACCAATTAATCCGTAAACACCGTCTCGCGATTGCGACCCTTCCCCAAAATATAAGTTTCTAAATCTTACTTACTTCTCATGTAAAATAGGTATGATACTCATTTCAATTCTGGGTCTAATAAAAAAATATACTTATCATTTAATGAGAATTGATTTTTCTTAAAAGAATTTCAACCAACCTCTTGGGATCGGAGATGAAAAGACCGCAAATCTCACAAATCGTATCAACCACCTCATTGTGCACATTTCTTCGGTGAAATTCCAGTGCTGAGAGCAGCTCAAATACCTGAAGTCAGTAGTGAATAGCAATAAGTAACGGATCCAACAGATAACGATCAATTTGACCCCACTTTTGCCCCACCTAGACCCTCTCTATTCCCATCTCACCCCCCCCTCTTCTATCCCCCTATCCCCCCTATCCCCCTATA
>CAMPET010000034.1:350065-360294 GCA_946803715.1 Beroe ovata | reverse complement strand
GGGTGATGGTGTGAGAGGGGGTGAGGGTAGGGTAGGGGGTGCTGGGGGGAGGGGGAGAGGAGTGTATGTCAAGATGGAGGGGAGTGGAGACAAGATGAGAGGGATGGTGTGAGAGGGGAGTGGAGGTGGGGGGATGATGGATATGTCATGAGGTGACACGAACATTGTTCAATGTTCATGTCATTTCCTGACACATTTTCATTTAACAGTCGAAGCAAAATTTCAAATTTCGAACTTTGGCACTGTCGAATGCTCACCTTCGAAATACTTGCCACACTCGTCACACATGCAGTCCGGGACCTCGTTATGGATCATAACTCGGTGCTTGTCCAGTCCAGATCTGAAGATAGGTGTGTGTGACGTGTGTGTGTGTGTGTGTGTGTGTGTGTATGACTCTGGTCACGCGTTTTAATGTTTTACCAATCATCACGCGTGACTCACGCCGCGTGATTACTATAACTCACCTGGCATTGAAGCTGGCAGTACACTTGTTACACTGCCAATCCGTCACCTTGCCGTGAACCTCCTTGTTGTGCCGGATGATGCTCCGTGGATCTGGTGGAAATTGCACCAGTAAAATCCAATTATCTAGATTAAAAAATCAAGAGAAAGGCTAGTGAATCTAAATTACGAAGGACCATTCCCTGGTTCCCTGGAGCCATTCACTCCGCACAATGCGATCCCCTATGAATGATCCTATCAATGGACAAGATTCAATTTCCGGAATGTATCAAACCTTCGAAAAACTTATCACACTCCGGGCAAAAACTGTCGATGAAACAGTTGTGAGCTTCGTATCTGTGCCTATCCATGGTCGCTCGCTGAAACAATCATGACTCTCAATCCTCAAATTTCGATCACGAATCCGAATTTTGAACCCCCAAATAACTTTGCAAAGGAGCACAAAGGAGTAGTGTTTACCTGCATGAACACTTGTTTACAAATGTTACACTGCCACTCAGCGGCACTTCCGTGCNTGTGTGTGTGTATGTGAATGTGTGTGTGTGTGTGTGTCTCTGTGTGTGTGGGGGGGGAAGAATAAAAATGGACTGAGTCATGTCACGAGCTTGTCACGAGTTTCCTTGATTAGATAGAAGTGCATGGGAGGACGAGGATAGGAGAATAGAAATGGAGGGAAAAGTGATAACGCGAGTCAAAAACAGGGAGAAGAGAAGACCACTTTTAGTAAAAAGATGAAACTTGCCATCACGCGTGTCTGACTCTGGTCACGCGTTTTGTCAATCATCACGCGTGACTACTTTAACTCACCTGGCATTGAAGCTGGCAGTACACTTGTTACACTGCCAATCCGTTACCTTTCCGTGAACCTCCTTGTTGTGCCGGATGATGCTCCGTGGATCTGGTGGATATTCATTCAGTAAAATCCAATTATTCTATAATCAAGAGAAAGGCTAGTGAATCTAAATTATGAAGGACCATTCTCTGCTGCCCTGGAGACTTTCACTCCGCACAATGCGATCTCCTATGAATGATCCTATCAATTTCCGGAATGTATCAAACCTTCGAAGAACTTATCACACTCCGGACAAAAACTGTCGATGAAACAGTTGTGAGCTTCGTATCTGTGCCGATCCATGGTCGCTCGCTGAAACAATCATCACTCTCAATCCTCAAATTTCGATCACGAATCCGATTTTCTAACCCCCAAATAACTTTGCAAGGGAGCACAAAGGAGTAGCGTTTACCTGCATGAACACTTGCTTACAGATGTTACACTGCCACTCAGCGGCACTTCCGTGCTCCTGTTTACTGTGCTGCCGCAGTTTCTGAGGTAATTAAGCGCCTAATTAGCCTAATTAGTTTCTGAGAAAGAGGAGGAGGGGGTAATGAGGGGCTTTAGCTTCAGAAACATTGCAATTTTTATATTTCACGGTTAATAAACTGTCGAAGCAACTATTTCTTATTTTCTTCATTTCAAGAGTTCAATATCTCAGAAATGTTTCAGGGTCTCGAAAACTCCCTATCCTCGCAAGTGTTCTCTGATCTGTTTTTATAATCTGTCACTGACACCTTGCTGCAATAATAAAAACCGACTTATATTCATATTTTTCTCTCGGACAGCGTTCACGCACCTTGAGATCATCAAAGAACTGATCACACCCGCGACACATGAAGTCACACTCCAGATTATGCTCCTCGTACTTGTGCCGGAACATGTGGATACGGTCAGTGAACGTTTCCTCGCACAGAACACACGGGTACTCCATCCGCCTACTGTGCGACTGTTCCACATGGCGCCGCAGTGAGTGGTGGTCTGCAATTACATAATTAGGTGCGATCAGTAATTAGCATAAATCACATTTACATCAGTGAATGATGGTCTAAGGAGGGGGATGGAGACATCCCATAGTCTGAAAATGGGATCTTACGCATCGGACCAGTGATTGTTTTTAGAGGGACCAGCATGTGAAGTAAATTCAGAGGAAACTGTGAGATATTCCCGCAGAATCAAAATTACCTGGGAATTTCATGCCACACTTCTCGTGTGAGCACGTGTTAAAACTGACACCATGTTGTTTCTGTTGATGTCTTTTCAGAAGGTACGGCTGAGTAAAGGTTTCTCCACATTCTTCACAACTGTAGGAGTGGTTTTAGTCTTGGACATTCATAAGCGATATTAGGATGTTTTGATACTCCAAGGATAACTGGGAACAAAAAAGAAAGAGCTTGTTTGAATTGGGAGTCGAAACCTGTTATCTGTAGGGTCTTTATTGGATGATCTCTCATCAACTGAACCAGCCACCGACACTTTATCTGATACATCTGAAATAGCATTGAGTAGTGAATTTCACCAGTTTGGCGGGAAAATGTTGAAAATGTGAATTTGTGGATATATCTCTCACCATAACCAGAATAGCCGCCTCTTCTGTGCATAGACTTCACATGTCGAGCTAATCTGTTAGGATCCGTGAAGGATTTGTCACATTCTTTACACTTGGTGTCAACGTTGAGGGGCGGTGTGTGGAGGAACATGTGCTTGTTGAGAGTCGAGATTGAGGAGAAGCTCTTCTTACAAATCTGAGGGAATGGTAAAATTATCATTAACCAGGTTCCCCCAATGAGATCTGAAAATTATGATATCCATTTTGTGAGGGACAATTTAAAAGGGCATAAGGTTTTACCTGGCAGAAGTGTTCAATCGAAGCTTTGTGAACAGTCCTGATATGCACCAGGAGTTTCTTGTTATCTGTGAATGTACTGCTACATTCATTACACTTGATAAGGTTACGTGTCCAAGACCTTCTGGTTCTGGTATTGCTCTTTAGTTCTGATTCTTCTATGTAATCTTCATCTGAGTTGGAATGAATATGTGTCAATGCTAAAAAATAAACCAAGATTTAAAGGTTCTCTATTCAAGTCCAGGAAGCACTGACCATCAAGATCATCATCAAGCTCATCTAGTTCATCATCAATGTCCTCATCTCTGATCAAGAGATCACCATCATTGTCTTCATCATCGTCTTCCTCTATTTCCTTCTGTTGAACTTCATCGGCATCTGGCAACAGTAAATTGAGAGTTTCTGGTTCTTGATCATTATCCAGAATATCATATTTTCAGTTTTGTTCACAATCCTCACCATGTTTCTGTTGTTTGATAGGTCGATCAGCAATACCATCTAAGGGTGGTCCAGCTCTCTTCAAATGCTTCTTAGAATTGAACTCTTTGTAGACATTGCTCTGCTTATCAAGGTCATAGATAACCTGTCAAATAATTCTCATTGAATAGTTAGAAACTACAGAAATGAATTTAGAAGGGATTGTGTAGAATGGTGCTTCATACCTCACTGTGCTGTGGAAAGCCCCTATACTCCCTTTGACCAAGTTGTCCTTCACTATACCCAGCAGTAGGATAACTTGCATTCCCTTCCAGTCTTGTGCTCTAAACATGAAATAAAGTTTAAAACTAAGTGAATGGAGTCCCTGTAGTATTTATTGGTGATGGCTATGTTTGAACAAACCTCTGTATATTGAGATCGCATTTTCATGATATCTTCTGCTGTAGGAACTTCAACATGAGGGATATCCAGTCTCTCTTTCTCTTGGTACATGGCATAATCAGTTTGCTGATTAGAAACACCCCCACTCCTGAAAATTTGATTACAGCTCTATGTTATTCCTTATAATATTGAATGAGCAACAAGAGCATTTCATCAATCTTACTGATTATCCCGCTTGCGCTGCCTACTGTAGACAGCCATTGGAGGAAGTTCCATTTTGATTCTGGAGTTTCACTGTTCCCTTCTTATCAGAGTTGAACTCAGGCAAGCATGGGCTAATCAGATCAATTCATCCTAATAGTTAAATATTGTTAGATTCTTTGCATGGTCACATTGACCTAAGCAGATTACAAGAGATCAATGAACAGTGAATGAGAACTCCTGAGAGATCAAATAAAAATTTTGAATAGCAAGACTACCATTGATACACGATTGGTAGGTGATTGAGTATTTCATCTACAAGTATATTGCCGCAAACAGTGCTGTTTTATTACCACCTTTGAAAGCTTACAATAATATCTGATCCGTTATAACACTGGATAGAGTCTAATATCATTTAGTTCGTGAAATTTTTGGTGATTAAGACAAAGAATTCAATTTAATTCTGTAGATAACCTACAAAATAGGCATTCGGTCAACAGAAGTAGCTTAGTAAGATTCTTACTCTTAGCTTGCACTACTTGAGATGATATCACTCATGTCAACTTGCAACCTGGCAATTTTATTCCCGGCTGACGCGATCCGGGACTAAATTTTGTTGACTTGATAATAATGCCATGGGTCAAGGTCATAAATTACCAAAACTTGCCTGTGATGTTATCTGTCCACTGCGTCGGCTCGCGCGCTTTCATCGATGGCCTTTCTTGTAACTAAACGTTGCTTCAAGCGCGTATGGCGCGGCGCGCGCGTTCATCAGAGGCGGAAGGCTTGTTCCGGCTGCATGGCAATGCATTCATGCAATGGCGAAACGCTGAACCTAACGGCGTGATAACTGTAAACTGATAAGGTGCGCGTTTAAGCGTTTGCACCGCGCGCGGTAAAGCAAAGACGCAAAACGGCAAAAACGATCATCGAAAAACAATCATGTATAAATAAATGATAACAATTCAACAATGAAAATCTTTTCTTTCTGTCTCAGAATCATTTTGTTCTGCCATCATTTGTTCAAAATCATTTTGTGCTAGTCAAAATTTTTGTGACTCATGCCTGACATGCCAAACTTATTCTCTGGTTTGGTTATTGTTTAATTTTGTTCATTTATTTTATTTTGGAGCCTCAACCACTCAAACAGACCAATTGACTATCATTAAATCTTGGTGAAGCATTTCTCACAGATGCAAATAAATCATGGGTGATGGAGAGCTGGTTCTGGAAGGTTCACCATTTCATCAATATCTGCAAGAAATTGGCTGGGATGAAACTCCAGTTGTGCTAAGGGCTGACAACAAGTTAACTGAATCCAACAATGATATAATGTTCAAGTGCATCAATGTTGTCAAACCTGCTCTTTTCAATGGCCAGCAATTAATCAAAAGACAATTAAAACAAAGTGTCAGAATTTATTCAGATGATGATCTAAGCAACATCAGGAATCAAGTTCATCCATACCTACTTGAGCCCCACAAAATACATCTATCTGAATTAGAATCTCCTAGTCTTTGCAAAGATAATACCTCTTCAAGTTACTTTGTGCATAGTATCTTCATGATGCTCATTGGCCTGGCAATTCCAAGTGTATATTGGTATGTATTTTGTTCTGTTATTGGGTTAAGCTATCTGCTTTATCTCACTTCAAGAAACAACAATAAGAAGGTTCTTTTAGGATCTGCAATAAAAGACTATTGCATCTCAATTATAAGATTGAAACAAGCTTCTAAAGTCCTTCTATCATATTTGAGAGACTGCCAGGTAATATCAATTAGTTTCTCTATCCAGTTTAACCCTCTGGCTTCAACTGCACTGACAATTGCAACCACTTCTAAATCATTCATTGCAGATTGCAAGGACATCCTATGCAGCTGGGGTTACATGGAATAAACTTGACAAACTAGAGGAAAGTGTTTTAAATCTTGAGCAAAAGGAATTGAGGACAGAGACTCTCCTTTGCCTGAAAACTATATACAAAGTACACCAAAATGTGTTTATAGAAGCCATGAGAACATCTGATATGATGCCAGATTTGGATTTAATATTTGAGCAGTCATGCCTGCAAATGGATGGTTTTCTTCAATCTATTGATTCAGAAATACCTACAAGTCATTCACTGAGGTATTATCTCAAGCTGATTGAACACACATCATCAGAGGTACTGTGGAGGTTGGCTGTTGGGACAATCCCAAGTTCATGGAAAAATGATACAGTGAGTGAGGGTTTCATTACTAAGATGCTCAATGGCTTAACTTCAGTAAAAGATGTGGTTGAAGAAAATTCAATTTCACTGGAAGACTCATATCAAAAGTCCAAAAACAATATTCCAAAAGAGTTGCCACACTCATCTCATAAGTCAACTGATATCCAAAGCAACTCTCAAACATTACATAACCTTCAGCTTCTTCATTCATCTCTAAACATAGCAACGTTGAGATGCCTTGACACTTACTCATATGTATCTCAACTCTGCACAGATGAGGCTGGTGACCAAACTTCATTGACAGATGAAAATCTATTGGAACATTCGAAAGACATAACCTCTATACTAAGCTTGGTCCAACTTAATGTTGACATGGCGCAAAACATTCTCCAGGCTATCAATAATACTCTCAATCCTGCTAAGACAGAGGAGCTTGATCTCCCAATGGGTAATGATGCGACAGAAGTACTTTGTGACACAAATGCGATACCAGAACAGGTCTTTGGATGAACTTTCATGTTTTCTTTCTAAGCACAACTAAGATCCTCTTTTCAGCGTTCACGCCATCTGATTCTAGATTTGTTGAGTAAACCTGTACTCCATTTCAGATAATACCGTATGTGCAACAAGGCAACTTGGTTTTCTCTGGAGAAGGCGGTGAACTCAACTTTGAAGATGGAGATGACTTTTCAGATGAAGATTTTGCCCTCATTCAAAGAAGGTTGATCAATTATTCGGATATTTGAATTCATTTTATCTCATTCTATTGAATATTGTTGCATTAATTGTGTTTCAGGAATGGCGAAGAACGAAAAATGATGTTGACAGAGCTAAAGCATGTCATTGATACTAAACCGACATGTCTATACGAAGATGATTATCAGGAGTTTAAGAAAACAGGCTTGTTGAATCCCAAGAAAGAAGATTTGAGAGTAAGTAATTGTCTTCTCAACAACCGAGAAACTCCTTTCAACAATGATCCACTACTGCCACTTACAGGAGACCTTCGAAGACGAATCAGAGGATGAAGAAGATATTTCAGACCTCCGGAAGAATATTTTCAACCCATTCTCACTCCAAGCTATGGAACAAATCCAGAAACTAACCTCAATGAACTCTTTACAAAATGAGCTTCTTCAATGTGATGAATATGTGGGTGAAGGTGATGTCTCGGATGAAAGCTGTGGTGAAGAACCCACGCTGTGAAAAGTTATCAGCTTTTGTAGTATTGTGAATATTATATTTGAATTGTAAATATTAAGTTCAGGCAGGGAAATCAACAGTGAATTTTATATCATTTTTTGAAATTTGCCGGTTATTTTAATGGAGACTTAACGGGCACTCAGGACATCAATTTTTCACCAAATCACATCTCCTGCTTCCGTGAAGCCACGCCCCAATACGAATGCTGTGGGGAGCAAACATTATCAAGTCACGTGACAGATATCACCTCAGGGGAGCGAGATAGGGCCAAAATTCGACCGGGAATCGATTCATCGTCCAAAAATATATAGGAATCAATGGTACTTACATTGAAATGGGACAAAAAATTTTCGCCGAATTTCCGATCGCAGTATCGGCAGTGTAATCAATGATCCCACACTTTTTATTCCATTTTTGAAGGCCTCTAATGGAGACTAAACGGGCACTTAGGACACCAATTATTCACAAAATCATCTCTCCTAGTCTCATACTACCAGTAACCAGTCTTTTCATGACCATACTGGATTCATTCTTGCCGTGAAGCCACGCCCAAATCATGATTTCAAGCCTGTGGGAAGCAAACATTGCAAAACACGAAAATCAATGGAACACACCAATATCAAAATCGATTAAAATCATTTTTTCCCGAAAACATAGTGGAAATAAGTGTTTCCGGCCTATTATTTGACGTAGAATCCAAATCTGGAGGAATTCTTGGGCTAGCTCATCGAGAAATCGGTAAAAATTAAGGTTCTTTCTGAAGTGTGAGCTTTGAGGTCAGCTGACGGACAGCTCCTCGGGGAACCAAAATAGGGCCAAAATTTCACCGGGAATCGTTTCTGCGTCCAAAATAACATGGGAATCCATAGTATTTGCATGAAAATGGGGAAACAAATTTTCTTCGAATTTTCGATCGGTAGAAAGTGAAGTGGATGCACCCACACTTTTATGCTCTGTTTTGAGAGGTCTCTAGTGGAGACTTAACGGGCACCTACGATGCCAACTTAACACCAAATCATCTCTCCTACTGTTCTACTACAAGTATCCACCATCTTTAGGGTTATCTGAAGTTCATACTTGCAATGAAACCACGCCCAAATCACGATTTCAAACCTGTGGGAAGCATGCGCATCAAAATCGCGAAAATCAATGGGACACACTGATATCAAAAAACGGCAAAATCCATTTTAGGTAGAAACATACTGAACATATGTGTTTCTGGCCTATTTTTCGACGGAGAATCCAAATCTGGAGGAATTTCTGAGCTAGCTCATCGAGAAATCGGTAAAAATTAAGGTTCCTTCTGAAGTGGGAGCTTTGAGGTCACCTGAGGGGCAGCTCCTCAGGGAAGCAAGATAGGGCAAAAATTCCACCAGGAATCGATTCTGCGTCCAAAATTACATGGGAATCCAAAGTATTCACATGAAAATGGGGGAAAAAATTTTCTTCGAATTTTCGATCGGTAGAAAGTGAAGTGAATGCACTCACACTTTTATGCTCTGTTTTGAGAGGTCTCTAATGGAGACTTAACGGGCACTTTTGATGCCAAATTTACACCAAATCATCTCTCCTACTGTCCTACTGCAAATATCCACCCCCTTTAGGGTTATCTGAAGTTCATACGTGCAATGAAACCACTCCCAAATCACGATTTCAAACCTGTGGGAAGCATGCACATCAAAACTGCGAAAATCAATGGGACACACTGATATCAAAAAACGGCAAAATCCATTTTAGGGAGAAACATACTGAACATATGTGTTTCTGGCCTATTTTTCAACGTGGAATCCAAATTTGGAGGCATTTTTGGGCTAGCTCGTCGAGAAATCGGTGAAAATTAAGGTTCCTTCTGAAGTGGGAGCTTTGAGGTCACCTGATTGACAGCTCTTCAGAGAAGCAAGATAGTGCCAAAATTTCACCGGGAATCGATTCTGCGTCCAAAATTACGTAGGAATCAATGGTACTTACATTGAAATTGAGCAAAAAAATTTCGCCGAATTTCCGATCATTGCTTTATACCTGCCTACTACCCAATAACACCTCTCAATCAACAGTAGCTATGACAACGATGGCATTTCCCGCGCAAAGACCTCCAATACAAGCAGTTGGTCCAAGAGGCGAGATTACCTCGTCTACGATCCAGAAAATGTTGGACGAAAACCACCAGTTGATCATGACGATTGTGGACTACCAGAGCAAAGGTAGTTCCCCTCACGAGTTCTATAGATGAATCCATTGGGGAACTGTCCTCGATGAAATGGTTATTCAGAACCGACCCTTTCCCCACGAATTTTCCCGTAATATCATATAAGTATTCTCTGATCAGGTCAGTCTGACGAATGTTCCAAGTATCAGGGCATGCTGCACAGGAATCTGGTCTACCTGGCTACAATCGCCGATTCAAATAACCAGGCTGTGCAAGGAGGTAACTGTGATACGGTATGACTCATACCCCATCCTTTGTGAATGTCACAGATTATTCCCGTGAAAAACTTTCTGAATTCTAGGTTTTGGAATAATTTTAGTGAGTTTCGTCCAATAGAAGAAGAAACGTCAGTTGTCCTACTCACATCTTCTAGACGCACACCCTATTACTCTAATCTCTCCTCAAGTTCCCCCACTCCCCACATCAAGTTCCCCCACTCCCCAACTCAAGC
>CAMPET010000034.1:335896-349381 GCA_946803715.1 Beroe ovata | reverse complement strand
TCTTTTCCCCTCTCTCACCACTCCCTCCTTTCTCCTCTCTCACCACTCCTTCTTTTCCCCTCTCTCACCACTCCTTCGTTTCCCCTTTTTCACCACTCCCTCCTTTTTCCTCTCTTACCACTCCTTCTTTTCCCCCGCGAGTAGGAGGACCTCCCGGACAGCCGTACCCAGCCGGTCACCCTCAATTCTCACAAGCGCCACCCCAAGTCCAGATGCAGCTTCAACAGCAAGCACAAATTATGCAGATGCGGGTGAGTTAATTAATTAAATAGTGATTAATTAGTTTTTTTAATTAGTTGTTAATGAGTAGCTACTCAATTAGTTGTTCACTTCAAGATGCCTGTAGCTATATCCCGTGCTTGAAATATATCTTGTAGCGGTATATATTGTTAACTTAAGTTCATAGCTATTGTCTATCAATGTCGATAGTAATTAACTATCAATCGACTCGTCCCCACATTGAACACTCACCCCGCACACAGCAACAAGCGATGTACAACCAGCAGAAAATGTACCCCGGCGGGTATCAGCCCGGTCAACCGGGATATCCAGCTCAGTACAGACCCGGCGGCCCGCAACCCCCACCAGGTGAGAGGGGAGTGGGGGAGTAGTAACGTTCGGGAGTGGGGTTTGGGAAGCAGTTGATTATGGGAATTGGGAGTGAGGACTATGGAAGATGGATTGTAGATTAGCGAGTGGTAAGGGGTGAAATATATAGTGGAGACGCCTTACCTTCAAATGTAAGGCGCGAAGTACCTGACCACTCACCTCTCTCTCGCTCAGGCAGTGGAGGTCAGTACCCGCCCGGTTATTACCCGCCCGGTGGCGCCCACATGCCGCCCTCCTCACAGCCCGCTGGAGCGCCACCGCCAGGTCACCATCCTGCTGCTGGCATGCCGCCAGCCTCGCAAGCGGCTATGGGACCGCCACCACAGACGTCTAGTCCACAGACCAGTCAGGCAGCGCCGCCTACTCCAAACACTGGACCTGCGTCCAATAACCCAGGTTTGTCCTGATACATATTCTAGAGATGTTCTCAGTGGATAGAGGTGATAGTGTGATCGGTAGACCTCGGATTCTGATCAAACTTTGTGGTAATCGTTCCTTGTAATCATGGTATAACGATACATGGACCTTGCCGTGTCTATCCAACACCTCATCTCATTCTCCCAGCAACCCCCCAAGCCGCGCCACCCCAAACCCCTGGAACCCCAAATACTGGATCTCCCAACCAAGCCGCCCAGCCTCCCAACAGCGTACCAGGTATCACTGCTTCACTACATATGTTTTGGATGAAAAGAAATTCCTACGATGATTCACGAGTGCCTTCCCGATATTGTAACTTAGTTTCATAGTAAGGCGTCTGTTTCCCAGGTCCGATATTGTAACCTAGGTATCGTAGAACCTAACGATAGTGTTCCCAGGTCCGATGCCGCCAAATGTCAACCACCCCTCCATGTCACAAGGCGGGAGCATTCCGCCTCATGGTCCGATGACATCACAGCCGCAGGGCATGTCACAAGGACCGCCGCCGGGAGCCGTGATGCCACCTCACTCCCAACCTGGGATCGCTGCGCCCCCACCTCACTCACAGGGTCTCGCGCCACAGGGGCCGCCTCCCCCTAATTCACAGGGCCTTCATACGCCCAGTATTCACCATCCTAACATGCCACCGCAAGGTAAATATAAGACAATTTGAACAGCAGTAAAAGACTCGAGTAGGTAATATGATAGTGAGATGATAAGATATTTCGAGCAATGCAATTCGCTATTAGAAACCCGGTTTAGTTATAATGAAAGAATTTACTAGAACATGATCTATGATCTTATCAAAGTCTGTAGAATGCGCGTGTAGCCACTAAGAATCAGGACACTGACAAGCGAAGGGTCGACTCCGGGTTTTGTGTCCGTGGTATGAATCGTCAAACACTCCCCACCTCGCAAAGGCGATGGCATGCTGGCCGTCTGTCTCCTTCAGAAACGCCGCGTTGTCTCCCCCAGCCTTGTTCATCCACGGCACATCCCACTTATCCACTGGCTTCCCATTCAGCCACCTAAACACTCCCTCCTTCTTCAGATCATTGCCTCCTAGCCACACCCAGTTTTCGGAGTCCCAAATATCCCATGTATCGTCCGCAGGTCCCAGAAAGTACTCTATAGCCTCCTTCATTTCTTGGACTTCCTTGTTATTCCGCACCATTGCGAGTGTTAGTCCTGCCTTTTCGCACGCTTTCACCGCTTTCTGCCACGTGAGTCGAGTGTTGGAAATGATGTATCTCCCATCGTAGTCACATGCAAATGGATGCTTCTCGAAATCCCACGCGTCGTCCCAGAACGGTTTGGAAAGCAGGGTGTGTCCTCCAAACCTCACTTGGTTCTGATAGCAACCTGCGTCGTCATAGCAACCATTCCTGCCCTTCTTCTTTTTCAAATACAGCTGATCGGGCTGCGCGTACTTAGACCTCCGTCCCGGCCAGTTGTTGTAATCAATGGGGGAATGCCCAGTTCCTACCCACTCCCATTCATTAGGGTCGTACTTTTTCACTTCCTTCTTCTTCTTTCCTTGAACCTCTGTGTTGCTTACTTTCCTCAAACCAGTCCACAACCAGTTGTTGCTATCATTCACTTCAGTAGCAACAGTAGGAACCCCCATATCGAATAGAAACTCTGCGTGTGTTGTCTTTATCTTGCTGTCCAACGTCACAAGATTACCCCTCTTATTCTTGCCACCTAACCGGAAATCCTTGCACTCCTTCTCGGCGTTCTTGTAATTCTTCGGGGTGGCAAAAAGCGCAACCTGGCAGGTGGCGTAGAAATCATTTGACAGATTTTTCATGAGTTCCTTGAGACCCTTGACATTATCCAGGCCCTTATACTTCCCATGCGCGGAGGTCCCGGACCCTAGGGCCAGAATGAGAAACAAGAATAGAATCATGAGTACAATACGAATCCTTCCGAGTTGGTAACAACTGAAGGAAAGTTATGAATTATCACACACACACGCTTTGTAGCACACTGGACACAGACATTTGCTTTTCAGACGCAGATTGAAATTCAGTCGCTTTAGACATATATTGGGGTGTTGGTCTGACCACCAAAACTTTAAGAAGTTAGTAAGGAGACCACATGAAATAAGGGTCGGTATAAGCAAATATATTCAATTAGTTAATGGATTGGAAATGTTAATTGCTTCATTCGTACGGCAAATATTCTCGATATATTATAAGGCGTCTAAGAGTCTGCTCATGATAGGTTACATCGTATGTATATGATACACGACCGAACAATTCATAACAACAATTCATAGTTCAACTTATCTCAGGTCAACATACGATGGCTGGTGGTAACCCGACAAGCATCTCTGGTATGCAGCCGAACATTTCAATGGGTGGTCCACCAAACCAAGGAATGCCACCTGGTATGCCACCAGTCAGTATGCCCGGCATGAATGCCGCTCAATGGAACATGCACCAGATGCAGGCTATGAGGAGTGGTGGCATGAGACCGAAAATGCCACCGCATAGCATGGCACCAGGAGGAATGCCACCAGGTGGCCCGAATATGGCACCACATGGCCCGCCACCACCAGCAGGTGGTCCACAGGGTGGTATGCCACCGCCACACCCCCAAAACATGCAGCCCATGAACGGGGTCACAACATCGCCTCACACGGTGGCCAGCGTCCCTAACACTACTGGTAAATATCTCCTCAACAACAGTTGTATCAGAAACCTTCCCCACTCGGAATTTAAACTTCTTGAAAATATAACTGAGAACATCTTCTTAAACCCGTCTCAATCCGAAAAACACCCCATTTTCAGTTACCATGCCGCCGCCTGGCTCCATAATGTCTGGGCCGACGCTTTCCGCTGCCGAACCGATGGTGGAAATCAAACAGGAAAACCTAAAACTCCCATCGGAGCTCGGTACCGGCATTGACAACGAGGATAACTCGTAGAAAGACGAAAAGACGGGAAAAGACAATCTCTCGTTAAGAACAATCTCTCGTTATTTTCATATCTTACTGTATCTGATTATACATACATACACGCTGAACAATATTCAATAATAACGAGGTTATGTTTCTGTCGCCGACGTCAGAAGATGGGCAATGTTGCGCAAGGCACTTCATGTTATTTGGACTGAAATATCGATGGATGAAAAAGTAATATCTCTATGAGCTGTAAGCATTAGATATCCACTAACTAACTCGGAGTGTTATGAAAACGTTTGAAATGCTGTTTATTTTGAAGCAAGACGTCAAGTAAGTTACTTACTTTCTCTCATGACGAATTATGATTGCATTTCCTATTTTGTTCGCAATGGGCTGATATTCATCTTCGATGTAAGTTGATTGTCGACATTCAATGATCATTCAAGTGCTAGATGAACTATCACTAAGAAAACGAGAATCGAGTGGATGGACTATTCGGTGTTCACATACGAGTTTAACCATCCTTGCAACCCCTTTCTCTCTATAGTATCATAAAATATTCAATAATTGAATAGGTTTTGATCTTTATCAAAGAATACTGAATCTCTTTACCTTCCCTTCTATTCGTGATAATGTATGTGCTGTTTGTCGCTATTGGAACGATTATTATTTTTGATAAAAGATATGCTGATTTATTGAAGGAAAATTAAAGCTATCACCATGCAATTTAATACCATTACCATAACATCCTTTTCAAGCGACTCTTTACTTTAGAAATTCGCAAGTCAGCAATCAATGTCCTCAAGTCATGCACAGCAAATTCCAACCAAATGAACATGTGATTTGAGAATGAATTGGCACGAGTTTTTGGTTTAAAACGACACTTTTCTCATACTTACCAATACACAATACCAATACACAATACACATAACCTCACGATACAACAGGCATGGTATTAGCTGATCTTGGTCGTCGGATAACCAAGGCTCTACACACGCTCAGCAACGCTACTGTTATTAATGAGGATGTAAGTTCGACGAAAACTACGTCTTTTTCGAGATTGAAAAATCTAAACTCCCCGAGAATTGATCATTCATTGAAATTAGGTTCCTTTTTAATCAAGTTTTCGGTAATAATGGTAACCCGTATTTCGCCGTTTCTTCAGGTACTGAGCGCGCTATTGAAAGAGATATGCGGGGCTTTGTTGGAGTCTGATGTCAATGTTCAGCTAGTGAAACGTCTTCGAGACAATGTCAAGTATGTTCATTCATGATCAAAGTTAATCGGTCATTCATAGTAACCGATTGCCTGTCAAAAGATACGGGTTTCAAGATAGAATGGAATGATTTTCGCAGATTCTTCATTCTGAAGCTCAACTCCTTCAAACCTTTGCTGGCTTCACAATGTTTTATTTTTGAACCATCTTCAGGTCGGTTATTGATTTTGAAGAAATGGCTGGTGGACTCAACAAGCGAGTTATAATCAAGCGAGCAGTATTCAATGAGCTGTGTAAGCTCGTTGATCCTGGTGTGAAACCATGGCAACCAGTGAAGGGGAAACAGAATATCATCATGTTTGTAGGGTTGCAGGGCGCTGGAAAAACGACGACTTGTACCAAGGTTCGCCGTAGTCCATAGCCTCTCTTTGACATCACATAGCGTAGTTCTCTAATGACACATTGACACCACTTTTTATGTGCCCCTTGACACCACTTCGAGCAACACTCCCTGACACCAGTTTCACTGTCCTTGACACCATGGACACCACTTTAACTTGACACCATTTACGCTGACACGAATTCACGCTGACACCACTTTCAGCTTGCCTATCACTACCAACGCAGAGGTTGGAAGGTTTCGCTTGTCTGTGCCGATACATTCAGAGCAGGAGCGTTTGACCAAGTCAAACAGAATTGTGTCAAAGCTAGAATACCATTCTACGGAAGGTTTGCCTAGAATTTCGACCCGCAGTTTCGTCCAATTTGCTCTTGATCCCATACAATTTCTAGAAATCAATCATCCGTCCTTATTTTCAGTTACACGGAATCAGACCCCGTCATTATAGCCCAGGACGGTGTCGAGAAATTCAAGAGTGAAAATTTCGACATAATTATTATCGACACAAGTGGACGGCACAAGCAAGAAGATAGCCTGTTCGAAGAAATGTTGCAACTTCAAAACGCCACGGTATGCATTGTCCCGCCCTTGGCACAAAATTTTGCTGTTTTTGTTTTGTTCGCGTAACGCGCAACAACAATTTCGCGCGCCAATGAATTTCAAAGTCAATTCATCCACGAGCGTTCTTCTCTATCATTCTGTAGATCCGAATTTGCTCACGTATCAAATTCTGATGATTTCGTAATCCACATCTCTCATTTCACAGGACCCAGATCAAATAATTTTCGTGATGGACGCCAGTATTGGACAAGCTTGTGAACTGCAAGCCCGGGCTTTCAAAGAAACAGTTGACGTGGGAGCCGTTATCGTAACAAAACTGGACGGTCACGCTAAGGGTGGCGGCGCGCTATCAGCCATAGCCGTTACTCAGTCACCTATCATATTCATTGGAACAGGAGAGCACATTGAGGACCTAGAATCGTTCAAAACACGTCCATTCATCAGCAAACTCCTGGGAATGGGGGATATAGAGGGGCTGATTGATAAAGTGAACGAGCTGAAGCTGGAGGACAGCGAGGAGTTGATAGGAAAGCTAAAACAGGGCCAATTCACACTTCGTGACATGTACGAACAGCTACAGAACATCCAGAAAATGGGACCGTTTAACCAGATTATTGGCATGTTGCCAGGATTTGGGCAGGACTTTCTACCGAAAGGATCGGAGGGCGAAAGCACAGCCAAGCTGAAGCGGATGATGACGATTATGGACAGTATGAATGATAATGAGTTGGACCATCTGCAGGGTCAGAAGTTGTTCTCGAAGGAACATGGAAGGATAAACAGGGTGGCAAGAGGGAGTGGCGTGTCGAGGGGAGAGGTTTGCTACCGAATGCTGATATTATGAAGTTTTGGCTCATTTATTGTTGAGACAACGGATTCATGATCAATGAACATAGACGACCATTGATCATCTATTTCGTTCATTTAACTTCAATATATCCTACTTTAGGTAAACGAACTTCTCACGCAATATGGCAAGTTCTGCCAAGTGGTCAAGAAAATGGGCGGAATAAAGGGGTTATTTAAGGGAGGCGATTTCAACAAGAACGTGAATCCCAGTCAGATGGCAAAACTCAACAGTCAGATGGCCAAAATGATTGATCCCCGTGTCTTACAGCAAATGGGTGAGTCTGGAAGAGTTTTTTTCGTTCACAATTGAGGCGATTTCTTGAAAATTATCATATTCATCCGTCCTGCTTACTATGACATTTTTGATTATGATCAATATCTGACTCCGCTTGATTCATGTTCCTTGTTTCCCTCTCAGGTGGAATGAACGGTCTACAGAACATGATGAAACAGTTCCAAGAAAACGGTGGGATGAGTATGGGCGGCGGCGGTGGGGGTGGAAGCAAGCGCCGCTGAGCGTCAACTACGCCGCCATCAGGGGGCTTCTTAGGTGGGCTTTAGCCAATCGGTTCACGTTTTAATTGTGTTTTATTTATTGCTTCGTCTCATGGACTTATTTAAGGGGGTAGATAGGGACAGTATTATTGCGTCGTACTAACGGCAGATATGTTTGAATGAGAAATTACTGTTAAATGATAAATAACTGCCAAATGACGTCAGCTTAGGCCGGGATTTCGTAGATTTTTCTTGAGTCACATTGAGAGTATTTGACGTCAACTTGAAGTAAATCATTTACACACACACACATGTATATCAGAGCATTAGTTTTCGCCACATAACTACGACTCAGCTTCACAATTCTCTTCCGTTAAAACTTCTTCTCTCGAAGCCTGAGAAATGAATGTAAACCTTTGTTAATGCCTCATATAAAATTTCCTTAGGAATTTCTGTAGAGTGAAGTTGAGTTTATTAGATATTGAAGTCAAACTTCGACGTAACTTTTGAAATTCAATTTGAATATTCCATTGTGTACATAGAAATTAAGGACACGCTCTCTAATTACTAAACATATGAGGATATTCGAGATTGTCTGATTACAGAATCCTAAGATTTACCGGGGCATGAATTTCGATACTGCTGTTTTTTCTCGATATTATCTTTGGTTAGACATCTGGACGCCACACCGCACACCCACTTTGAAATTCCGAACGATTATGGAATTTAATACGTGTTTCGGCATTTTACGATGTTTATTGTTTAATAATGTTGGTTACCGTTAAGTTAGATTCTACAGATCAAGAATAATGAAGGTACGTTTTGCTAACTCCGTTGTATGCTGCAGTGGGTACCACATTTGACTTTTGAGGTCGAGATTTTGAAATCGTCTGAAACTTTTGACGGAGTATTATGTTGAACTTTATAGCCGTAGGATTTCGTGCTTCGTTCAATTCAAATGTTCAATCACATTATAGGTCTGTGATCGAATTATTTTCAACTGCCATCTGATTTGAGACTAATCCTCTGATAGTGACACCTATATTTTTTGCGAAGCTTTTGATCCCGACATTTTTTTCAGATGACAAGCCCATCTTGCGATGTCTGTTCTTGTCTAGGTGTGAAAATTATTCTGGCTTCTCATAGAATAATTTCAAGTTTCTGCCGTACATATAATATCCGACATAATGTACAGTGAACGCGATTCTTTCGATTCCGATGTTATCTTGATTGTGTAATGAAGTTTATTGGGTTAAATTCGATTTTAAATTCACAAATCCATGATCTGACTCTGTTTCAATTTCAAAGGTACCCCCACAATCCGAATTTGATTTTAAGCCAAGAAACTGTACTTTTAATAAACTATAATTCTGCTGCTTCAAATAACACATGTTTTCTCGTCAAATTTCACCATGCTGATCCTCCCCCACGGCTCTCTTCTGTATGGGTGTGGCTGCCTCCAAGTAGGGATATCGTATATAACTGAGAAGGTGGCACTCTCTCGACGTTCTGGACCAAAATACGTATCCGTTTTGACCCCAGTTAGCCCAGCTGTTTCTCACGATCCAATAATCGGGAGAATATCCGGTCATTGTCATAGCGTGATCGGGCGTTGAGGCGCACCGCCATGGCGCGAATATCCCCCTTTCGTAGTTCTCTAGGTCGCTATCCGTGGAATCGACAGCAACACCGACAGGACTCACTGACGATATCACGAACTCCAATTCATAGGGTACCCTCGATCTACTGATACTGTATATGTTAGTCAGCTCTGTTCCTTGCAGAGCGTTGGACGTGAATTGGTAGAAGGAGCAATCGTGTCCCCGTTCGGTAGCCATCCTTATCTCTGGCACTTCCCGATCCGTAGTCAGTCTCTGATGCTCATAGACATAAAACCATCCGTTGATCGGGTTACCTCCGCTTGCGTGTCCACTTTCTTGTCCGCAATCGAATATCTCTTGCACTGAGAGTTTGACAAACTTTCCTTTCTTAGCTGCTAGCTGTGCCTCTAGTGGTGTGACCGCAGTGTGGGCCCAGCAACTCCCTTTTTTCTGCGGAATTATCGTCCTGAGATATCCTTGTTCCATCCATCCGTCGAAGGAATCTGGGACGTTACGGTGGTCACCGCCGGCCAAAAGTTGCGGCGCTGGCCGCCGCGAACTTTGGAGCCCCTTGTTGATGTTCTGGTCTTGGTATAACGATTCGTTAAATCCAGTTAAGTAGATAGCTCTCTCTTCATCTGACATATCAGCCATGAACGATAAGCCGACTTCCCACGACACTCGATGGTCCTCTTGCTGATTCACGACTTTCCTGATAGCTTTTTTGAGATATGCCCGTCTAGCTGTCTGCTCCGTGGGGGGCCGTGTGTGTCCGAACGCGGCTGTGTGTATTTTGTGGACTTCCACCAGGCTGCAATGTTCAGTCAAAGCCAATTCGGGATCTACACCATGGCTTTCAAAATTGATAACGAGAGAGTCCGAAACTTGGAATTGAGAGACTTGTAGAAGAAGGAAGAATCCACTGAAAATGAAGTTCATGTCCATAGATATATTATATAAGATTTGATCCTGGTCCAACTCCAATGAATAGTGTCTTTGAATAGATGTGTGTTTGACTGTTTCTTACGCTGGAAAAAGCAAAGTAAGTATAGTATTAGTACTACTACTACAACTAATACTATTACTATAGTAACTTTGCGAGTGCGATTTGTCGTATGAAGCAGTTCTATTGTGGTTAAAACAGGTGAAAAATTGAGTTGTAACCGTGATGCAGAACAATAGGAAGAAATCTTAATGTGCCAATTCTATTGAGGGATGAGGGTGCATTGTGTAACCTTAATTTATAGAGCTATTTGATTGATCAGCTGCTTTTGTCACTCCAAAACAAGATTAAATCTCCACTATTCATTTCTGTTAGTGTTATTATTATTGTGGAGTAAAATTCGATTTTCATTTTTAATTTTGATCTTAAAGTTAAATCAAGTTTTCAATCCAATTTTCCCTCCAACCTTTTAGTTTTAATGTGCCAACCACTAACTAGGTTACACCATTACGATGATCAAAATCCGATTAGAATTACAATATTACCATTTCCATAATAATATTGATGACAATGCAATTACTGCCCACCCCAAGAAGAGTAACGAAATGCTCTCATGTCTCAGTTTTTTGTCGGAAAAAATAATTGAAAATGATTCTTAACCTTCTCAAGATTTTCTCCAAGTCTATAATATTCGAGTGACATTGACAATGCAATTATTGAGGAGAACAAAATGCACATTAACATTTTAGCACTTTGGATTCAAGACTCCTCGCTAACGATTTATTTGACCGATTTCACCTTGTCAGCACTACTTTTCGATGATTTCAGACAAAGTGGTCAGTCGCTCTGCCAGGCATAATTGTGATGTTTTTATAGTTAAACTGAGTTGGTCATACCTTCGGTTAAAAAGTTGATGATGAATCCGTGGACAATAAATGAGAGCTTCATTAAAATCCGACTGCACGTATTACTATTATTTACTTATTTAACTAACTTATTTACTTATTTAACTAACTTATTTAACTAACTTATTTACTTATTTAACTTTTTTAGCGCTCTTGCATGACCACAATTTGTGAGCTGGCAAATGACACATATTATTATCAACAGTTGTTAAATCATTGTATCTGTAGCTTGTTAAACTCTGAGCAATTGACACCTTTTACTTATTGTATATTGGTGAGGTGTCAAGGCATATCATTGTGTCATACCTGATGTGCTTATCATAGTCACGAATTGCACTTGCAATTTGCATTCCGTCAGCCACACGAGATGTGGCAGTATAGTGATACTTTTACTATCGATACGGTAACTTTGTTAGCTCACTATAAGTATTCACTACCTATTCAGTAGCTGATTTTAAACAACCCCAATAAATTTGCCAACATTCTATTCATTAGGAATTAATTTTTGGATCATTTGAATCTATAATTCAAAAGCTAAAACATTTTCTTGTGTTTAACTAACGTGATGCAGAGCACCCTCACAATCACCCGTTGACACTGTTAGATAACCTGCACGCTGTCTCAAATAACAGTGTATCCGATAGGTACGTCTGTCATCGACTGAGTGGCACGCACACACACACTCACTCACACACGCAAACACAAACACACACACACATACACACACACACACACACATACACGCACACACATGGGAAAACATACATATGATGTCACCTTCTATCCATGTATATGAGTACTGATAGCACTCACCAGGTCAAATGTTAGGAGGTCATTACCCACAGAGAGGGCACATATTATGTCCTTGCTTTGTCTCGTATATATGAGATATGCGTAATATATGACGAGCTTTGAGCTATAATAATTATTAAACCTAATATATACTGTAANCAGGAATCTGGTCTACCTGGCTACAATCGCCGATTCGAATAATCAGGCTGTGCAAGGAGGTACCTAATTGTGTTTGTTTTTTTTGAAGATCTAACAGTTGATTGATGCAGTTTCTATCTATTATAATAAACGCTTAAGAAATTTTTGAATGAATAGAACAGATTTTAGTGTGTTTCACCATCTTCTAAACACTCCCCAAGGAGCAGCGTCAATGGAGTACGGTGGTCCGCGAGGTCCCGCTCCAGGAGCTCACCCAGGAGGGGGAGGAGGTGATCAGCAGGGCAGCACGGTGCCTCACCACCCCAGCCAGTTTCACCCTGAACAGTACCGACAGTTTGGGCCCCAGTACCGGGGCTACAGCCCTCATTACCCTCCCGGGTATATGCCGTCAGGTGAGCGTCATGTGAGGTGAGGTGAGGTGAGGTGAGGTGAGGTGAGGTGAGGTGAGGTGTGAGGCCTGCACAATATTTCCGCTCTCTCCCCCAGATTCAAAGACAGTTTGTCCTACGAAATCTATCATTTGACAATAAATCAATTAGAGAATTATTTTGCCTCATTCATATGAATAGTATGATCCATCATTTAGAATGAATCATCCATAAGTTGGATTGAATTGAAATGAATATCTACATCATGCACGTCACTTTCCCCTCTTTCACCACTCCTCCTTTTCCCTTCTCTCACCACTCCTTCTTTTCCCNCAGGAATCTGGTCTACCTGGCTACAATCGCCGATTCAAATAACCAGGCTGTGCAAGGAGGTAACTGTGATACGGTATGACTCATACCCCATCCTTTGTGAATGTCACAGATTATTCCCGTGAAAAACTTTCTGAATTCTAGGTTTTGGAATAATTTTAGTGAGTTTCGTCCAATAGAAGAAGAAACGTCAGTTGTCCTACTCACATCTTCTAGACGCACACCCTATTACTCTAATCTCTCCTCAAGTTCCCCCACTCCCCACATCAAGTTCCCCCACTNGCTCCCCCACTCCCCACCTCAAGCTCCCCCACTCCCCCAGGAGCAGCCTCAATGGAGTACGGTGGTCCGCGAGGTCCCGCCCCAGGAGCTCACCCAGGAGGGGGAGGAGGTGATCAGCAGGGCAGCACGGTACCTCACCACCCCAGCCAGTTTCACCCTGAGCAGTACCGACAGTTTGGGCCCCAGTATCGGGGCTACAGCCCTCATTACCCTCCCGGGTACATGCCGTCAGGTGAGCGTGAGGTGAGGTGAGCGTCAGTTGAGGGGAGGTGTGTGTGAGGCCTGCACGATATTTCCGCTCTCTCTCCCCCAGATTCAAAGACAGTTTGTCCTACGAAATCTATCATTTGACAATAAATCGATCAGAGAATTATTTTGCCTCATTCATATGAATAGTATGATCCAACAGTTAGAATGAATCATCCATAAGTTGGATTTAATTGAAATGAAATCTACATCATGCACGTCACTTTCCCCTCTCTCACCACTTCCCCCTTTCCCCACCACGTGATCCACCAGTTAGAATAAATGATCCACAGCTGGTAGGAATTTGGAATGAATCTCCTCACATATACCTGACTCCCTCCTTTCCCCTCTCCCAACCTCTTTTCCCCCCTTTCTGACCACTCCCTCTTTTCCCCTCTCACCAC
>CAMPET010000034.1:308648-332586 GCA_946803715.1 Beroe ovata | reverse complement strand
ATAACAACAATTCATAGTTCAACTTATCTCAGGTCAACATACGATGGCTGGTGGTAACCCGACAAGCATCTCTGGTATGCAGCCGAACATTTCAATGGGTGGTCCACCAAACCAAGGAATGCCACCTGGTATGCCACCAGTCAGTATGCCCGGCATGAATGCCGCTCAATGGAACATGCACCAGATGCAGGCTATGAGGAGTGGTGGCATGAGACCGAAAATGCCACCGCATAGCATGGCACCAGGAGGAATGCCACCAGGTGGCCCGAATATGGCACCACATGGCCCGCCACCACCAGCAGGTGGTCCACAGGGTGGTATGCCACCGCCACACCCCCAAAACATGCAGCCCATGAACGGGGTCACAACATCGCCTCACACGGTGGCCAGCGTCCCTAACACTACTGGTAAATATCTCCTCAACAACAGTTGTATCAGAAACCTTCCCCACTCGGAATTTAAACTTCTTGAAAATATAACTGAGAACATCTTCTTAAACCCGTCTCAATCCGAAAAACACCCCATTTTCAGTTACCATGCCGCCGCCTGGCTCCATAATGTCTGGGCCGACGCTTTCCGCTGCCGAACCGATGGTGGAAATCAAACAGGAAAACCTGAAACTCCCGTCGGAGCTCGGTACGGGCATTGACAACGAGGATAACTCGTAGAAAGACGAAACGACGGGAAAAGATAATCTCTCGTTAAGAACAATCTCTCGTTATTTTCATATCTTACTGTATCTGATTATACATACATACACGCTGAAAAATATTCAATAATAACGAGGTTATGTTTCTGTTGCCGACGTCGGAAGATGGGCAATGTTGCACAAGGCACTTCATGTTGTTTGGACTGAAATATCGATGGATGAAAAAGTAATATCTCTATGAGCTGTAAGCATTAGATATTCACTGAAATAATTATTGATTTATTGACTCGGAGTGTTATGAAAACGTTTGAAATGTCCTTTATTTTGAAGCAAGACGTCAAGTAAGTTACTTACTTTCTCTCATGACGAATTATGATTGCATTTCCTTTTTTGTTCGCAATGGGTTTATATTCATCTTCGATGTAAGTTGACTGTCGACGTTCAAGAACCCTTCTAGTGCTAGATGAACTATCACTTAGAATTGAGTGGACGGACTATTCGGTGTTCACATACGAGTTTAACCATCCTTGCAACCCCTTCCTCTCTATAGTATCATGAAATATTCAATAATTAAATAGGTTTTGATCTTTATCAAGAATTCTCTCTACCTTCCCTTCGTGACATTGTATGTGCGCGCTGTTTGTCGCTATTGCAACGATTATTATTTTTTGATAATAAGTTATGCTGATTTATTGAAGGAAAATTAAAGCTATCACCATGCAATTTAATACCATTACCATAACAAACTTTTCAAGCGCCTCTTTACTCTAGAAAGTTGGAAGTTAGCAATCAATGACACTTTCAATTACTCATCCTTACCAATTACTCATCCTTACCAATTACTCATCCTTACCAATACACAATACCAAAACACAATACACATAACCTCACGATACACAGGCATGGTATTAGCTGATCTTGGTCGTCGGATAACCAAGGCTCTACACACACTCAGCAATGCCACTGTTATTAATGAGGATGTAAGTTCGACGAAACTACGTCTTTTTCGAGATTTTAAAAAAACTCACTCCCCGAAAATTGATCATTCACTGCAATTCGCTCCCTTTTTTAATCAAGTTTTCGGTAATAATGGTAACTCGTTTCTTCAGGTACTGAGCGCGCTATTGAAAGAGATCTGCGGGGCTTTGCTGGAGTCTGATGTGAATGTTCAGCTAGTGAAACGTCTTCGAGACAATGTCAAGTATGTTCATTCATGATCGTAGTTAATCGGTCATGCATCATTCCCGATTGCCTGTCAAAAGATACGGGTTTCAAGTAAAAAAGGATTTTTACAGATTCTTCATTCTGAAGTTCTACTCCTTCAAACCTTTGCTGGCTTCACAATGTTTTATTTTTGAACCATCTTCAGATCGGTTATTGATTTTGAAGAAATGGCTGGTGGACTCAACAAGCGAGTTATAATCAAGCGAGCAGTATTCAATGAGCTATGTAAGCTCGTTGATCCTGGTGTGAAACCATGGCAACCAGTAAAGGGGAGACAGAATATCATCATGTTTGTAGGGTTGCAGGGCGCTGGAAAAACGACGACTTGTACCAAGGTTCGCCGTAGTCCATAGCCATCTTGCAATCTCTCTTTGACATCACATAGCGTAGTTCTCGAATGACACGTTGACACCACTTTTTATGTGACCCTTGACACCACTTCAAGCAACATTCCCTGACACCAGATTCACTGTCCTTGACACAACTTTTTCCGAAACCGCTCTCAATCATTGACACCACTTTCTTGATACCACCACGTTACGCTGGCACCAATCCACACTGACAACACTTAACGCTGACACCACTTTCAGCTTGCCTATCACTACCAACGCAGAGGTTGGAAGGTTTCGCTTGTCTGTGCCGATACATTCAGAGCAGGAGCGTTTGACCAAGTCAAACAGAATTGTGTCAAAGCTAGAATACCATTCTACGGAAGGTTTGCCTAGAATTTCGACCCGCAGTTTCGTCCAATTTGCTCTTGATCCCATACAATTTCTAGAAATCAATCATCCGTCCTTATTTTCAGTTACACGGAATCAGACCCCGTCATTATAGCCCAGGACGGTGTCGAGAAATTCAAGAGTGAAAATTTCGACATAATTATTATCGACACAAGTGGACGGCACAAGCAAGAAGATAGCCTGTTCGAAGAAATGTTGCAACTTCAAAACGCCACGGTATGCATTGTCCCGCCCTTGGCACAAAATTTCGCTGTTTTTGTTTTGTTCGCGTAACGCGCAACAACAATTTCGCGCGCCAATGAATTTTGAAATCAATTCATCCACGAGCGTTCTTCTTCATTATTCTGTAGATCCGAATTTGCTCACGTATCAAATTCTGATGATTTCGTAATCCACATCTCTCATTTCACAGGACCCAGATCAAATCATTTTTGTGATGGACGCCAGCATTGGACAAGCATGTGAACTGCAAGCCCGGGCTTTCAAAGAAACAGTTGACGTGGGAGCCGTAATCGTAACAAAACTGGACGGTCACGCTAAGGGTGGCGGCGCGCTATCAGCCATAGCCGTTACTCAGTCACCTATCATATTCATTGGGACAGGAGAGCACATCGAAGACCTAGAATCGTTCAAAACACGTCCATTCATCAGCAAACTCCTGGGAATGGGAGATATAGAGGGGCTGATTGATAAAGTGAACGAGCTGAAGTTGGAGGATAGCGAGGAGTTGATAGGAAAGCTAAAACAGGGACAATTCACACTTCGTGACATGTACGAACAGCTACAGAACATCCAGAAAATAGGACCGTTTAACCAGATTATTGGCATGTTGCCAGGATTTGGGCAGGACTTTCTACCGAAAGGATCGGAGGGCGAAAGCACAGCCAAGCTGAAGCGGATGATGACGATTATGGACAGTATGAATGATAATGAGTTGGACCATCTGCAGGGCCAGAAGTTGTTCTCGAAGGAACATGGAAGAATAAACAGAGTGGCAAGAGGGAGTGGCGTGTCGAGGGGAGAGGTTTGCCACCGAATACTGATATTATAAAGTTTTATCTCATTTATCGTTAAGACAACGGATTAATGATCAATGAACATAGATGACCATTGATCATTTATTTCGTTCATTTAACTTCAAGATATTCTACTTCAGGTTAACGAACTTCTCACGCAATATGGCAAGTTCTGCCAAGTAGTCAAGAAAATGGGCGGAATAAAGGGGTTATTTAAGGGAGGCGATTTCAACAAGAACGTTAATCCCAGTCAGATGGCGAAACTCAACAGTCAGATGGCCAAAATGATTGATCCCCGTGTCTTACAGCAAATGGGTGAGTCTGGAAGAGTTTTTTTCGTTCACAATTGAGGCGATTTCTTGAAAATTATCATATTCATCCGTCCTGCTTACTATGACATTTTTGATTATGATCAATATCTGACTCCGCTTGATTCATGTTCCTTGTTTCCCTCTCAGGTGGAATGAACGGTCTACAGAACATGATGAAACAGTTCCAAGAAAACGGTGGGATGAGTATGGGCGGCGGCGGTGGGGGTGGAAGCAAGCGCCGCTGAGCGTCAACTACGCCGCCATCAGGGGGCTTCTTAGGTGGGCTTTAGCCAATCGGTTCACGTTTTAATTGTGTTTTATTTATTGCTTCGTCTCATGGACTTATTTAAGGGGGTAGATAGGGACAGTGTTATTGCGTCGTACTAGCAGTAGATATGTTTGAATGAGAAATTACTGTTAAATGATAAATAACTGCCAAATGACGTCAGCTTAGGCCGGGATTTCGTAGTCCAACTAGATTTTTCTTGAGTCACATTGAGAGTATTTGACGTCAACTTGATGTAAATCATTTACACACACACACACACACACACACATGTATATCAGAGCATTAGTTTTCGCCACATAACTACGACTTATCTTCACAATTCTCTTCCGTTAAAACTTCTTCTCTTGAAGCCTGAGAAATGAATGTAAAGCTTCGTTAATGCCTCATATAAAATTTCCTTAGGAATTTCTGTAGAGTGAAGTTGAGTTTATTAAATTTTGAAGTCAAACTTCGACGTAACTGTTGAATATTCCATTGTGTACATAAGAAAATATAAATTAAGGACACGCTCTCTAGAGAAATAGTGCAACGAATTACTAAACAGTAAACATATGAGGATATTCGAGATTGTCTGATTACAGAATCCTACGATTTACCGGGGCATGAAGTTCGATACTGCTGTTTTTCTTCGATATTATCTTTGGTTAGACATCTGGACGCCACACGGCACATCCACTTTGAAATTCCGGACGATTGTGGAATTTGATACGTGTTTAGGCATTTCTTACGATGTTTAATGTTGGTTAAGTAAGATTTTGTAGGATTTTACCCTACCGTCGGTGCGCGCAATTTTCATTCCGCCCGCAATTTTCATTCCTTGCCAGGGCTAAAATCCCGCCAGCAAGGGTAGGGTGAAATCCTACAAAGTAAGGTTCTACAGATCACGAATATTGTAGTGTACGTGTTGCTGACTCCGTTGTATACTGCAGTGGGTACCACATTTGACTTTTTGGGTCGAGATTTCGAAATCGTCTGAAACTTTTGACGGAGTATAGTGTTGAACGCTGTAAAATTTCGTGCTTCGTTCAATTCAAATGTTCAATCACATTATAAGTCTGTGATCGAATTATTTTCAACTGCCATCTGATTTGAGACTTATCCTCTGATAGCGACACCTATATTTTTTGCGAAGCTTTTGATCCCGACATTTTTTCAGATGACAAGCCCATTTTGCGATGTCTGTTCTTGTCTAGGTGTGAAAATTGTTCTGGCTTCTCATAGAATAATTTCAAGTTTCTGCCGTACATATAATATCCAACATAATGTACAGAGAACGCGATTCTTTCGATTCCGATGATATCTTGATTGTGTAATGAAGTTTATTGGGTTAAATTCGATTTTAAATTCACAAATCCATGCTTAGACTCTGTTTCAAAGGTACCCCCGCAATCCGAATTTGATTTTAAGCCAAGAAACTGTACTTTTAATAAACTATAATTCAGCAGCTTCAAATATCACATGCACTTCCTTGTCAAATTTCCTGATCCTCCCCCACGGCTCTCTTCAGTATGGGTGTGGCTGCCTCCAAGTAGGGATATCGTATATAACTGAGAAGGTGGCACTCTCTCGACGTTCTGGACCAAAATACGTATCCGTTTTGACCCCAGTTAGCCCAGCTGTTTCTCACGATCCAATAATCGGGAGAATATCCGGTCATTGTCATAGCGTGATCGGGCGTTGAGGCGCACCGCCATGGCGCGAAGATCCCCTTTTCGTAGTTCTCTAGGTCGCTCTCCGTAGAATCGACAGCAACACCGACTGGACTCACTGAGGAGATCACGAACTCCAATTCATAGGGTACCCTTGATCTACTGATACTGTATATGTTAGTCAGCTCTGTCCCTTGGAGGGCGTTAGACGTGAATTGGTAGAAGGAGCAATCGTGTCCTCGTTCTGTAGCCATCCTTATCTCTGGCACTTCCCGATCCGTAGTCAGTCTCTGATGCTCGTAGACATAAAACCATCCGTTGATCGGGTTACCTCCGCTTGCGTGTCCACTTTCTTGTCCGCAATCGAATATCTCTTGCACTGAGAGTTTGACAAACTTTCCTTTCTTAGCTGCTAGCTGTGCCTCTAGTGGTGTGACGGCAGTGTGGGCCCAGCAACTTCCTTTTTTCTGCGGAATTATCGTCCTGAGATATCCTTGTTCCATCCATCCGTCGAAGGAATCTGGGACGTTACGGTGGTCACCGCCGGCCAACAGTTGCGGCGCTGTCCGCCACGAACTTTGGAGCCCCTTGTTGATGTTCTGGTCTTGGTATAACGATTCGTTAAATCCAGTTAAGTAGATAGCTCTCTCTTCATCTGACATATCAGCCATGAACGATAAGCCAACTTCCCACGACACTCGATGGTCTTCTTGCTGATTGACGAGTTTCCTAATAGCTTTTTTGAGATATGCCCGTCTAGCTGTCTGCTCCGTGGGGGGCCTAGTGTGTCCGAACGCGGCTGTGTGTATTTTGTGGACTTCCACCAGGCTGCAATGTTCAGTCAAAGCCAATTCGGGATTTACACCATGGCTTTCAAAATTGATAACGAGAGAGTCCGAAACTTGGAATTGAGAGACTTGTAGAAGAAGGAAGAATCCACTGAAAATGAAGTTCATGTCCATAGATATTAGATTTGATCCTGGTCCAACTCCAATGAATAGTGTGCTTGAATAGAAGTGTGATTGAGTTTTTCTTACGCTGGATAAAGCAACGTAAGTATAGTACTACTACTACGACTTCTAAATCTAATACTTTGAGAGCGATTTGTCGTATGATTATGAAGCAGTTCTATAGTGGTTAAAACAGGTGAAAACAGGTGAAAAATTGAGTTATAACCGTGATGCAGAATAATAGGAAGAAATCTTAATGTGCCAATTGTATTGAGGGACCTTTTTAATGGAGTTATTGATCAGCTGCTTTTGTCACCGGCAACCCAATACAAGATTCAATCACCACTAATACATTTCTGTTAGTGTTGTTAATGTCATTATTATTGTGGAGTTAAATTCGATTATTATTTTTAATTTTGATCTTAAATCAAGTTTTCAATCCAATTTTCCCTCCAACCTTTTAGTTTTAATGAGCCAACCACTAACCAGGTTATACCATTCCAACACAATGATCAAAGTCCGATTAGATAAAGATTTTCATTTAGAATATTACCATTTCCATAATAATATTGATGACAATGCAATTACTGTCCACCCCAAGAAGAGCAACGAAATGCTCTCAGTTTTTTGTCGGAAAAAATAATTGAAAATGATTCTTAACCTTCTCAAGATTTTCTCCAAGTCTATAATATCCGAGTGACATTGACAATGCAATGATTGAGGAGAACAAAATGCACATTAACATTTTAGCACTTTGGAAACAATCAATTTGATCGATTTCACCTTGTCAGCACTACTTTTCGATGATTTTAGACAAAGTGGTCAGCCACTCTGTCAGGCACTATTGTGATGTTTTTATAGTTTAACTGACTTGGTCATACCGTCGGTTAAAAAGTTGATGATAAATCCGTGGACAATAAATGAGAGCTTCAAAATCCGACTGCACGTATTAGGTACTTAGTCTTACTTATTTAACTATTAATTAACTTATTGACTTATCTAACTTACTTATTTAACTTACTTATTTAACTTACTTATTTACTTATTTAACTTTTTTAGTGCTCTTGCATGACCACAATTTGTGAGCTGGCAAATGACACATATCATTATCAACAGTTGTTAAATCATTGTATCTGTTAAACTCTCAGCAATTGACACCTTTAACTTATTATATTGGTGAGGTGTCAAGGCATATGATTGTGTCATACCTGATGAGCTTATCATAGTCACGAATTGCACTTGCATTCCGTCAGCCACATGAGTTGTGGCAGTATCGGTATAGTGATACTTTAACTATCGATACGGTAACTTTGTTAGCTCACTATAAGTATTCACTACCTATTCAGTAGCTGATTTTAAACCCCATTAAATTTGCCAACATTCTGTTGATAGAAAATTAATTATTAGATCATTTCAATCTATAATTCAAAAGCTAAAACATTTTCTTGTGTTTAACTAACGTGATGCCTATTATCGCAGAGCACCCTCACAATTACCCGTTGACACTGTTAGATAACCTGCACGCTGTCTCAAATAACAGTGTATCCGATAGGTACGTCTGTCATCGACTGAGTGGCACGCACACACACACTCACTCACACACGCAAACACAAACACACACACACATACACACACACACACACACATACACGCACACACATGGGAAAACATACATATGATGTCACCTTCTATCCATGTATATGAGTACTGATAGCACTCACCAGGTCAAATGTTAGGAGGTCATTACCCACAGAGAGGGCACATATTATGTCCTTGCTTTGTCTCGTATATATGAGATATGCGTAATATATGACGAGCTTTGAGCTATAATAATTATTAAACCTAATATATACTGTAATACAACCTATTTATGAACATCATATCCTATGTAGTGCGACGTGTATTCTTCTGTCATCTTTAGTCGTCAACGTTTGCATTTGTTGTGGCCGTCAACGGCTACATTTGTTGTTATCTCTCTAAAACCAGGGATGATCACTGATTTGACACGGAATCAACGCGGAATGACCCCTGCAAATCGTTTGATTAATTGCATAGCGGTATGTGTTGACAAAAACTATTTATAAAAGTAAAACAAGGCTCACTCTCTGATATTATTTTTTATAATCATAGCTTCCTGTGCACTGGTCATCCCATTTGGTGAGGGTCTGTGGCAATGTGGCATGATTTTCGGGGTTATTTCAGGTTTTTGGCACAACACTCAAATCAGATTTCAATCAGTTCGGTCCTTTGTTTTGGTACAGGCGGCGGGGTAACAACGTGAGGCCAAATTTTTGATTCAAACAAAACAGTTCACGTATAATGATTGCCAGATTGCATCACAATTCTGATTTCATTTGTCAATTCATGATGCCAGAATTGAATTATGATGTCAGAATAATGTATACAATTCCATTCGACTTCCTTATTCCATAACACATTGCTTGCTTGCGAAGTTTCCTTTTTCGTTCTGTACAATTTGAGGACAAAGGTAAATACAGATTCTATTTTCAACAATGGTAATAGTTTGTTTAAACAACAATTATTATCGTTCGAAGACGTCCATTTCTCTAAACATCAGTCTGATCTCTTCTTCTTATTACTTCCAATCCAACTTATGATTGGATCGGCAATGAAACACATCCACAGATAACACCTATTCCTAATTCCCCTGACCCCTGCAGAGTGCAGATGATTCGAAATGATCAAACCACCCACCCCAACTTTTCCATAGTCGCCTCCTTTGGCGTATAAAACCATAATATGATAGGAAGAGTATCTCAGAAATGTACAGGTCGGTTCATTAGCAAGTTACCCTTCACAAAACCCTACTAAAGACATGATTTTGAGCAAGCCATAGCGCTGTATTATACCGATCACGCATTGTACACCAAATATTTTGAAATTCTATCGCAACAAATCGCGTTTGCTGTAAGTTTTGTCAGTAAATCATATTTTATTTCGCTTTTTCGGGGAAGCGATTGATCGTATCGATACCTAAAAGTTTGAACCGTTCGTTTTATGACCAACTTAACGATAAATATCAATTCCTTAAGGGGTTATCAATGATCGAGAGAAACAGATAAACATAAATCAGATACCCACATATTCAGCATGCCTTTCAGGAAAAGAACAGAGACTTTCAAAGGTAAATAAAAAGCCCTCCAATATTGATGAAAATGATTAAACGTTTCCTTCAAAATATTCCAAAGTTCAGGATAACCTTTCATCTTAACCAGTAAATAGACTCAATTTCAATCACACTCACAGAGAGTAAAATTCCCACGCAATTCCTTGATTATGACATCATCACACAATCCTACCAAATTGAGCAACGCTTCCTCAAGATCAGACTTGCAAATTTTGACAGAAGTTCGACATGTCGACATATACAGTATAGAATTTACTAACTCTGACTGCAGAGGTCACAATTTTGGTGTCATAAAATACTTTCACCACGACTACACTTACCTACTTACTTATAGTACTTACGTTACACTTACTAACGTTTCTTGAGCGGGCTATCACGACTTTCATTGAGGGTGTTTTTATCGCGTCTTTGATAAGTTTTAATACAACGATAATTTACGACGTTTGTAACGGAACATGAGGTTTCACAATTATTTCTCAGTACTTAGCACTTACACGTTTAATTTTGCGCTTCGTAATGGTCTCTTAGAAACATATTAAATGGATTGAGGGGAATATTTCCTTGTATTTGACTAGTTAATAATATCCCGCGTTTGTCTTTTCTCCCCCTTCACCACTCATACCGAAATCGCAATGGCAAAATTCTATCGCTCTTTAAAAAATTCATTTCTTTGGCTTCAAATTTATGCGCTTTTCTCCGGCATATTTCTTCGCGAAATATACATTCAAACTCTGATGCACCAACGTACAACTTTCTCTTGACCTCGCTGAGCCTTATTAAAAAACGCAGAAAGTCGTGAAAATGCCGAAGAACCACTCAAAATCAGCCGGGAGTTTTCTCAACGACGATGATGATCCGTTTGCTGCGAGTAACAACATAGACCATCTGCATACCTCTACTGCGGTGGAAGACCCAGACACGTGGAAACAGTTCAAGAAACAGAGGAGACAGGATGAATCGAGGCCGTTCCAACAGCATAGTAATTGAAAAATCGTGCAAATGGACATTGGGCAAATTTAGGGATAATTGCTCAAAAAATTGTCTAGCCGGGTTATAAACTTGAGAAACTACCTAGGGGAATTTTATTCTTTCAAGGAATTGTTACTCACAATTACTCGCATTTCAGAGGAAACGGAAGTAGCGTGCATAAAATGCTGTTTCTTCATACCGAAATTACCCAAAAGCAGCACATTCAAGAGATGGCTGCCCAAACACAGACATATTCTATTCGGACACTTTGGCTACTGGTGAGTGATGAATATGTGCTATCAGGTAAGTTGTCAGGTAAGTTGTCAGGTAAGTTGTCAGGTAAGTTGTCAGGTAAGTTGTCAGGTAAGTTGTCAGGTAAGTTGTCAGGCTATTGAGGGAGTTGTGGGGTATCAGGACATCAGGTGTCAGATAAGTTCGCCGGGTAACTGAGTGAGTGGCTAGGTTAATATGGGTGAGTGGTCAGGCTAGGGGGTTTCTGAGGAATCATATATGATTGAGATATAATGCTCGATGGAAATTAAAGAGGAAACTCCGAGAATCAGCACTCAAGATCTGTGATTTCAGGATCGTCGCCTGCCTGACCTCTGCAGCGAGTGGGACCAGCCTGAATCTCAAATGCTCGGAATCAGAGGCAATCGTACTGTTCGTGTGTCTCATCCTGACCAGTCTCATGACAGGACTCCCGAAACTCTTCTCCGCTGATGGCTTCAAGAGGGGCTTCGGACCGACTGTCCTGTCTTTTCTCATTATGTTTTCTACAGGGCTAAGTCTACATCAGAAACCACTTATTTGCGGGTGAGCAGGGGTTCCAGCATTCTCTGTCTCAACTTGTTCTTTTTCTTGAAAATTGAGTCTGGTAAACATCAGTAATGAAGCGGGCTAACAAATTGTTATTAACAGTTAATTAACCCCAGGTTTCCCAATAACACACGGCGAAGAACCACCAAATCCAGAGCCAATCAATGGGCAATCGTCATGTCAGTTCAGGTAAACAATGAATCATGTAAACCACGCCCTTAAGTCGGCGTCGCCCTACGCCCCAAAGATCGCATTGAGAACATGGCAGCATTTTCGCTACCTATTTTGTTATGAGATAACTCGAAAATTGATTTCCTGATCGAATATTGATCGTCTATCTTCTTCAGATTATGATTCTCCTACTTACGATAATGTGCTACGCATTCTGGCACCTGAAGCACAAGGATGAAAAGAGGGCGGAGGCTGAGGCTGTGAGTATTTCAGAGTTTAGCGGGGCTAATCAAGGGCACTACCACTCTAATATCAAATACCATGTCAATGTCTCAGAATCACAAATCATCCGATCTGTCAATATGAAGCTGTCATGAACATAGCTCAGCATCTTATCTCCTACTACAGTGATAAAACTGTGGTTAGCTAGATATAAACTGTAGTTTAAGTTAGCTATATCCCAAAATACTCGAGCATTTGTCGAAGCCACATAATATATAGGTCTCGCACACAAGACCTTTATTAGAGGTCTTGTGTGCGAGTGTCATGTGGACACACACGTCGATCATCATCATATGTGACACCACCATGGCATTTAACGAGGACAGAAGTGATTCTTGATGTCAGATCCTCTATATTGTTCACAGAGGAGGCGAGAAGTCTGATTTGATGACATACAGCTCTGTATCTTCCAACACACATACATTCTCTCTCGTGGCATCTATCTCCTCTTCTATCCACACACATAGTATTATAGCAGTAGACTCAGGCCACTACTGTATCACACCATGCTAGCTTCTCTATTACAGCTGCTGATCTAGTCTAGTTCACAAATTAACAGCTTTTCTGCATAGCTCATAACTCATCGATAAGATTTAGAGAGCTTTGCCTGACTTCCACGGCCCATGCTGGTTCTTTCTGCAGAATCGTTTAGCATGGCACATGTCACACATTGACATGTACTAGAAACATGTCACATTGTCTCATTTCAATCCGCCTGTCAATCAAGACGGCTGTCCCTAAACTGTCACTTCCCACGTTACGTATGTTGATTGACGGACACATGCCAATTGACGGCTACTCCATATACTGACTCATAAAATTCTCATATTTTGATATTTCCCCGTGATCCACAGGGCAATGAAGATGAGGACAAGGTGTCGAGTGGCAGTGAAGATGAGGACAGTATGGCAGCTTCCCCCGCTAGCGTGAGATGGACCACAGGCCAGCGAGCAGATCATGTCTGATCATCTGATGATGATGACTGATGATCTGACATCTCTCGCTATGTATCATGAGTGATGACGTCACATCTGATGATGTCATTGAATAACGTGTGAAATGACGAAACGATATGTCAGTATTCGGTGTCTATAGGTGTTGAAAGATAGCCTCATTCCGATAATTACTAAGGCAAATCATCTATACAGACACGAAATCGTGTTGGGAAGAAACTCGGAATTTCATCATGGTTTTCAGTTAGGCTCCGTTTCGTGATTCTTGGGTCACGGAACTGAGTGATGTTTTTGATTATTTTGAAGCCGAAGGCGTGCAGTGGATGAATGCGCAAAATTAAGCAAAATTTCATTCTGAATTTTTGTTTTTTCAACCAAAGTTATCGTATCAATACAGTATTTGATCATTTGGATGTATTTGAAATGATTTTAAGATGCCATAACTCGAAAATTTGGTCTTTCTTTGGAACTTCTTGTTATCACATGTGTATGCATGCCACACGATGCACAGCTTGCGTGATGGACATCAATAGTCGCTGGGAAAACCTAAATCATAACCATTTCGGTCCTTCCTGGAATATCACTCCGATATAAAACGTGAGTCTATTGGCTCTCATAAACCAACAACCATATCCTTATCTGAATAGGTAAAAACCTAATTCTATTACAAACCGACAGATTTAATCAACAACAGTCAGAACCTGAATTAAGAGTGCTCACAGGGCAAGCGGTATAAAAATGCAAATTAAAAACACTGAGAAAATCACAGTTCAAACTGATACGATGTGAAGTTATAGATGTTGCGAGTTCGATGAATGAATCTGAAACTTCGGTGGATGAATTTGAACTTCACACTTCAGATATCTACGCCGCGCACAAGGGTGCTCCCTGCGCGCGATGATAAATTTCAGGAGTCACTCACAGAGCTCGCAACACTTTTGTTATTATCATAGGTAGATGAGTATATTAAAACCTGCTTCCCCTTTGACGGTAGAAAGATTCTTCATTGTTCATCCTTCTATGCTTTCCGTGCCGATCACGTGACCAGTCCGAGTCACGTGACCTACTGTCATGTGACCAGTCCGAGTCACGTGACCTGCTATCACGTGACCAATCATGTGATCTGCTGTCATAGTGGTCACTCTGCCGTCTGTCGTAGCTGTCATGGTGACGTGAGTTACCATGGTAACCTGAACTACGGTAACCACGCGAGTCACTGTTACCATGGTGACTGGTGTCATGATGACTGGCGTCATGGTGTCTGGATGACGAGTGTGATCCCTGGGATTTGTTGTAGCCGGCAAAGTTGTCGTCCTCTTCGTACACTATCCTGTTACCGATATAGCTCGACTTCAGTTCCTCAATTTCCTCGAATATACCTGCAAAATATCCTGTGAGAAGCATGAAATGGATAACATCGACACCAGTTACAATTACATCATTCATTTTGAAACCGCTCACAGATACGTGACACCAGTTTCACCTCTTGACACCACTTGCAATCCCTTGACACCAGCTCGACGCTATTATAATTNTCGTGGCGGTGACGGTTCAGGATGGTACGACGGGGGAATGTTTCCTCGCATGTCTCGCACACCCAGCCCTCCGTGTCGCCGTGTACCTGGGGAGGGGAGGGGTAAAAACCTGGGGTAAGGGGGAGGGGTAAAAACCTCGGGGGAAGAGGGGAGGGGGTTAATCTTTAGTAGGGAAGTTATGTCGAGAAAAGAATTCGTGAACCTGGGAAAAGGGGGGAAGGGAGGGGGTTGAACTTTAGTGAGGGAGTTTTGTCGAGAACGAAATTAACGGGTTTAACTATATTCTAGCAACCAAAGAAATGCCTACTAACTCACTCTAAAGGTTAAACAATAATCAAGTTGGACAAAGATTAGACAGAAATGCGGTGGGAGTCATGCGTGACGTCACGACAAGTTAAGACGAGTTACGCGTGACGTGACGCGTGACGTCACGACTAGTTGGGGTCTCACCTGCTTGAAATGGCGCTTGAACGCATTCTTATCATCAAAGAACTTCTGACACTTGTCACAGTGAGCATCAGTGGATATCTCGTGAATGACAAACAGATGCTCGTTCAGCTTGTGTTTCTTGTCAAATCTCTCGCCACAGTGATCACACATGATACGGCCCTGTTCGGCTGCATGGAATGAGTCCATGTGTTTCACCGCCATCCTTCCATCATCGAAATACTTGTCACATAACTCACAATAATCAACCTGGAAGTTAGGTAATGACAGATCTTTATTATGATTTGGGCAGTCTGGGGCAAGTTAGACACTAGAAAGCAGATATCTGCTTTTTTATTCAAAATTCACGGCGCGCGTGTTGCTACGTAAGTGTATCGAGAAATCGAGTCAAATTCTTATTTCTTCTCAGATAAGCAGATATAAGGTGTGAAGTCACCTGACAAACAGCTCCTCAAGGAAGCAAGATAGGGCAAAAATTTCACCGGGAATCGATTCTGCGTCCAAAATTACATGGGAATCCTTACTATTTACATGAAAATGGGGAAAAAATTTTTCTTCGAATTTTCGATCGGTATAGAGTGAAGTGAATGCACCCACACTTTTATGCTCTGTTTTGAGAGGTCTCTAATGGAGACTTAACGGGCACCTACGATCCCAACTTTACACCAAATCATCTCTCCTACTGTCCTACTACAAATATCCACCCTCTTTAGGGTTATCTGAAGTTCATACGTGCAATGAAACCACGCCCAAATCACGATTTCAAACCTGTGGGAAGCATGCGCATCAAAATCGCGAAAATCAATGGGACACACGGATATTAAAAAACGGCAAAATCCATTTTAGGTAGAAACATACTGAACATATATGTTTCTGGCCTATTTTTTTGACGTAGAATTCAAATCTGGAGGAATTTTTTCGCTAGCTCATCGAAAAATCGGTGAAAATTGAGGTTCCTTCTGAAGTGGGAGTTTTGAGGTCACCTGACGGGCAGCTCCTCAGGGAAGAAGGATAGGGCGAAAATCCCACCGGGAATCGATTCTGCGTCCAAGATTACATGGGAATCCATAGTATTTACATGAAAATGGGGGAAAAATTTTTCTTCGAATTTTCGATCGGTAGAAAGTGAAGTGAATGCACCCACACTTTTATGCTCTGTTTTGAGAGGTCTCTAATGAAGACTTAACGGGCACCTACGATGCCAACTTTACACCAAATCATCTCTCCTACTGTCCTACTACAAATATCCACCCCCTTTAGGGTTATCTGAAGTTCATACGGGCAATGAAACCACGCCCAAATCACGATTTCAAACCTGTGGGAAGCATGCACATCAAAACCGCGAAAATCAATGGGACACACTGATATCAAAAAACGACAAAATCCATTTTAGGTATAAACATACTGAAGAGATGTGTTTCCGGCCTATTTTTTGACGTAGAATCCTAATCTGGAGGAATTTCAGGGCTAGCTCATCGAGAAATCGGTGAAAATTTAGGTTCCTTCTGAAGTGGGAGTTTTGAGGTCACCTCACGGGCAGCTCCTCAGGGAAGCAAGATAGGTCGAAAATTCCACCGGGAATCGATTCCGCGTCCAAAATTACATGGGAATCCATAGTAGGTATTTACATGAAATAGGACAAATCTTAATGTGTGTTTCCACAGGTTGTTCTAAGACCACATGCTATCTCTAGAGTGAGATATCAATAAGTCACGTGGTCTATCACGTGACATACCACGCAAGGAGGTTAGTGATATTATCCGTTGCAAAGTTATTTATTTACCGAAGGGTCACCGTGTTTTTCGTGCAAATGTCTGTTGTACTGGGATCGTCTGTTGAACTCGATGTTGCAATCTTCACATGTTAGATGGGCTTCAGTACCGCCATGGACCTGAAAGAAATATGGAGTTAGGTTGTGATTTGGGTACGAGGAAAAAGAAACATACGGGAAAAATCTCTGACAAGAGATGCCCACCTGCCATTTGTGTCTCCTGAGTTTGGGATTATCGTCAAAGTACTTGTCACAAGTTTCGCAGTAGAACTCAGGTTCCATTGCGTGTTTCTCGTGGTTGTGTCTGTTGANACCACTCATGACTGATTGACACCACTCATGACTGATTGACACCACTCATGACTGATTGACACCACTCATGACTGATTGACACCACTCATGACTGATTGACACCACGGACCTGAGTATTTATCAGGGTTATCCACAACAAGTTTCTCCAGCAGCTTCTCATAAAGCTCATGGTACTTGTTCGAATCGAACTGCTGTGACCCCTTGTAGCGGACTCTGATCACCTTATCGAATAGCTTGATCCCGTTAAACAGCCTCTGTGCGTACGGGCCTGGGAAAATATAGTAGAGGTTTAAATATAATAGAGGTTTAATAGGGTAAATACTCATGAGTCAACGACATGAAATTGAGTATTGAGGAATCGGCAAGAGTTTAATTCCGAAACAGCACCTGATATGGGGTGTTTGTATGCGATGAATGCAAAGTTCCTCTGTTCTCCCGTCTCCCTGTCCACAGGTAGCTTGACATCGAGGAGGGGTCCTGCCTGAGATGGAGAGTATAATTCACGATGAGAATGTCACATAAACATCGGAGTGTGGCTTTGCCTGGCGATGCTAGGCCCGGCCGTCTGAAAAATGAAATTCTCGATAGGGTCTATCATCGATAGACAAAGTGTGGCTATCGTTGGAATGGTGCCAAACCTGGATGAATAGTTCCCAGAGTATCTCCGTCGTCACTTGTGGATCTAACCCACCGACCCAGCATGTTAGTTCTTCATCTGAAGTCGCCATCACTCCCTAATTCATAAGATAGGATCAGTAAAAAACAAATAATTGATATATCTCGGATATTGATAGCAGTAGTGAATAGATATAAGATAGAGGTCATTTGTGGCGTGACCGGCTTAGGAAAGAATGAAGTGGTGTAAGTGAGTGAGTAAACATTTCAACAGCCAGTTTTAATGTGGAAATGATAAGTGAAATCAGACTACAGGCATTCGACTGATAAATTTCGATTCAAATATTAAAAACGCTAACGAGATTACATCTTTGATCATGATAGGTTGCTGATTCACAGCAGGTAGAATACTTAATCAGGATAGCTACAGTTTCAGAATTAACAGAATCGGACAACGACTCCGTCAATAGACTTCAGATAAATCACTTTTACTTTTTTTAACAACACCGCCAAACGTCAAATAAATTCACGACATAAAACATGGGTCCTTCAAATAGGTTGAGATTGAAATACACCTTAGCTATAACCCAAATGTCACGGGGGTTTCTTCTCTTAACAATCATGCAAGTCAGTGCACCCTCCAAAAATAGAACATTATTGGGCCAAAACTTGGATGAGAAAGTGCGTAAGTACGAAATCGGCCCCGAAGTGCGTTATCGACCACTTTTCCGAGGGCGAGAAATCGGAGGGCAGCAACTGAATAAGCTTGTTAAACAAACGGTGTAATCCTCCCAAAATCGACAGAAAAAAGAAATCTCTTATCAGTACGGAAACAGCTGCAAAAATCAAAATAATATCAAAATCAAATTTGACATTCCACGTTTACTACGGCTCCTGGTTAATAATTAACACTGAATTATTAGTTTTGATTTTACATAAAGTTATTAAACGAGCATTTCATAATTTAATCAAAAAAACGCTAACCCCCAAATTCAATAAATTTACTAATTACTTACTAGCCTACACCTTTAAATTTGCAGTATCATATAAACCAAAAACACTCCAATTTTGAAAAATAACATTACACGTTTGTCAAATAAATATATGAACACAGTTTTAAATATTTTTGCGCACACCTATAAAATTCTGGTCAAACAGCTAATAAACCAAATGTAAATTATATGTTAGATTCGTTAGGACCATACTCTACGACATAAATACAACGATTCTCAAATATAATTTCTTACAAATAAAAAAAAACTCGAATAACTTAAGGCCCTACGCTGCCTTCACTACCTTAAATATATCTAACTGATGGTCGGGCTGGAAAAATGCTGGGCGCTGATTTCGTTATCATATAGAAATTTCCATAGCAAATTTTTCAATGAGCATCAAGATTTCCCGTTTCAATGATGAATGAGAGTATTGGGTAAAATTGGATCAAGAATCCGACGAATAGCGGGATATCTGGACCATAAACACTCCTATCTCCCCAATCTAAAACAAGTCAACCAAAAAATGGGCCGCCCGATTGATGATAGACCCAATAGACCCAAATACATATCATTATAATACCCTCTATAATACAAAAGTGGAGTTTGAAATTATCAGAGAGGGAGTCCAGTGACTACAGGAAGTGTTGATTTGATCGTGAATGAGGGTCACGTGATCTGATACCTCATCGCTCTTAACCACTAACAACACGTCGTTAGTAAGAGTTTAGATAATTCAAATTACACAAAGATCATATGAGTCAGGCGTAGATTTCAAGCTTAAAGCTGAGTTACGAGAGTTTCTTTTCTTCAAAAAAACAAATGGAATCATAGAGCAATCTTCTTCATTCTACGAGAACTTGAAGAAAGCAAACTTAAATCTACGCTCGAGACAAAATAATATACTTTATTTAAACGTTCTTAATAATCCCACATCAAAAATTAGTTGTCATATGCACGTTTGATCCTGAGGTAAAGAAACAAAAATTTAAGTAATCACTAATCTGTTTCTAAAACCATGAATGAATTGAGTAAGTTAGTGTAACACTGAACAACCAGTTTCCTCAGTTTGATCTCGAATAGTTTTTAATCTTAGAATATATAAGAGTAACAATAACCGGTATGTGTACACATGGAAGGAAAAGCGGATGGAAAGAAAAAACGCGCACTTTACAGTGGAAACTGCTTACAATTGCTAACAATTGCACGTCTTTTTCCTTCCCTCCGCCCCTTTTTTCCATGTGTACACATACGCGTAATATAATTGGTCTTTAGAATAAATGCTTTTCGAGTATACAACTTTAAATCTACATCGGAGAATTCGCTTGTCGATCGACAAATACAGAATAGTATTTATAAATGGTATAGAATCCCGTATATGATACGGTCATATTGATAATAACTTTGCAAAGGAAGCCGCCTCCTCGAAGCGAATAGTATTTGAAAAACAAAAAAACAGCCAGCGATATTGTTATCAATTACGTTTCTCACTTAATTATTTTTCATCAAAATTCATAACATATATTATTTATGCGTTGGTTGTAAGTTCGTCATTGCTACAAAAAATCTTATTTATGTGCTTGTTCGTTACTGCTACAGCTGCTGACATATGCCTTAAAAATGCACGATTTTACGAAAGGTGACACTTGTTGATTAAAGGCGATTCTCAATCAACCATCGATCTCAGACAAGAACATGTAAGTGGTTCGTAGAACCATATCATATTCCAGTGTCACATTTCCTGTTCCTGTCTGTCAGCAGCTGCTTCACGTTTTGGTGTCGAGGGAGAAAATCTCAGAACAGAACACAGCAACACATAACTGGTTTTCTTCACTCACACTTCAGTCAGACAAAATACCAGATTGCAGATTTCACACCTGCACTTTTGCACACGTATTATTGCACTGGTGTCATAACGATGATGATTCTAGGAGCATGGTCCTCAACAGATTAATTTAACTTGCTATATATATGAACAGACCATGCCCCCCGAACAAACATGAATATCACTCCTTATACGGAATAATTACATCCCCTGCCACTCTCGCTCAAGAGCGAGGAGTGGGTGTAGGAAATCGATGTCGAGCTGCTGTCACCACTCCTGCCAGATCGCCCATATGATGAGCTCGAGACATATGTGACTTGAGGTTGTACTTGAGCCCGAACATCATACCACACACCAGGCACCGGAAAGGTTTCAGTTTGAGGTGCACGTTATTGAAGTGCCGTTTTAGGTTCTGGGCACGTGATGATCCCCGGAACACCTTACTACACACGTGACACGTCACGTGGTCGGTGTCAGGGTGGTAGTCGTAACCATGGTAACTGCCCCCGTTCTTTCCCCCTGAAATAAATACAGTGTTACATCACGGCGCGGGTTGTTGAATTTTATCCGGTATAATCAGGACAAAACTTAGACAATACAGACACAGATGTTGACAGCCAAATTTGGGTTACGAGAGTGGTAACACTGTATAAATTTCGAGAGGGGGAGAGACGGTAGTAAGCGACAAACTAATCAATCCGTATCAAAACGATATATCAAAGTTTTAAACTCCTTCAATCGATATGCCTGTAGATGAAAAATACTGGATGGGGTCGAATGGGATTGGTGGATAGTGTGTGAGGTTTTTGTAGACACAATTAAACTCATGGGGAGAGTTTGAACAAATTCAGTCAGCAAACATAACTTATCAGTGGGAGAATCGAATGAAGAATCATTTGATTTCATTTATTTCCATCCGAGAGTGGAAGACGTTTGTTAATAAATAGAACATAAATATTGGAAACAGAACAGCCAAATACAATCAAAGCATTATCAAAATAACAAACTGGGCTTCATTTCTATGCTTTCATTGACGAAGTTTTGAGGTTAATAACCCAAATAGCTTCAGAAACGAGATGGGTAGCTAAGAATAATAACTTAACGTGACTTGGTTTGTTCAGTCGGTCATAAAAACTTACAAATGTTTGATGGTTTTGTTCGTTAGATAATAGTTATTTTTTGATAGAGGATGCTGATTTTCCCTTCTGATGTGTTAGCATGTGTGCTTTTAAATACGCTTTCAGCCCAAACGGTCGGTTACAAAACTTGCACTTATACGGCTTTAGGTTCAGATGGACAAGGTCTATGTGTCTTTGCAGATTTCGTTTATTTGCCCCTCGTAAGACCCTCCCGCAAATCTTACATTGGATGGTTTCTGAAAAGGAATTTCCAGTTATTTTCCGTTTCAGGTCCGTTTTTCTCTTCGTCCTACAGACACACACGCACATTGCACAACGACCTATAAACACACAGCTATGGCACGAGCAAATGGCTTCATCTAATCCCTCTTTTTCATGTCCCATTTTCTAGGAATGTCCGATAGTTTTCAAGTAATGTCCGGACGTTTTTTCAAGAAATGATCCCATTCCAAAATTTGTCGCTCCTTCCCCAATCGCTTTCTCTCTCGACATCGCTTTTGAGCCTCTCGATTTTTCTTCCGCCGACGTTCCTTCCGTTCTTCTTCGGAAACGGACCCCTCGTTTGTAACGAGACTACCTGCCGAGAGGAAGACACGTGGCTGTTATCATGGGACACATTCATTCAGGAACCATTCATTCATTGCAGGAGGAGAGTGGAAACGATGATGCAAGTCAGAGTATGATAATAAGGAGAGAAATAGAGAAAGAATGTGACATAATATTTGAGTGTCATCAACATTTACAGCATGCGCGTTGTCCCATGCCCTGATGCCCTGTCAAAACCTTGTCATGATTCAGTGATTCACCGTGTCATGAGTCTCTATGTATGACTATGACGTCATGATAATGACATCTTGTGGGGGTGTCATCGATGAAGAATTACGGTCGTTAACATGATGATGTTGGGGCAAGTTTAAAAGCGTAAACGTGGGATACAGAAATCATGCCGTAGGCTGTACAGCTTTGCAACGCGTCCATTAAGACGCTAATTGGCCCTCAGGAGGACCAATTAGTGGAGGTCGAAAGTGGAAATGATGTAAAGCAGCTGGATAATGGATCATGGCAATGATGATACTATCGAATGACGTCATTAGTGGTCACGTCATCACTGAAATTACACCAGTTAGCTCATCACGCCTAAATTTATGGTCACAGTGTCACGCGCGAAATGAATGCGCGCGCGTTGTACGGGAACGCGCGAAGTAATATCACCACACGTAAATGTCAGAACCGTGCTAGTCGTTAGTTAACCCCCATCCACATGTCCCAGATACATAACAATGGTCGCAGTTGCACTGTACCGGAAATTTGTGGGACGTAGTATCGTCCAATTAAGCTGTAACTTATCCTGTTATAACGACTACCGAGCAATACCATTATCAAACACAAGGTAATATTTATATGCATGTGTTCTAAGTGATTCTATCGTAAATGAATCGAGTTACTGAGCAAGATCGGTTCAGGTCAACTACTGGGAATCTTACGTATTTCCGGGAATTAAGCTGCCATCGTAAGAGATATATATACTAGTAGTGATACGTATAGAGAGGGAGTAAAGTTCTCACGAGAAACAAACTTACATAAATGAATATATGTACAATTTTCATGGAGTAAATCGTATTTATCATGTTGAATATAGTAGTTCTATAATTGGTGATAAGACCTGACGATTTGGGTACTTTAAAACTGAGCCATTGTAAATTGTGAAAACGGAAAGGAGGTGAAGATCCAACATATTGTCTGGGAATGAAGGGAATCGTGACAATCTTGAAAATGGCCGATTGTCAAAACTCATGCTTAGAACCGCAATTCCAGTGTGTATTTCTATCATCTACGTCCACTGACACTATTATAAACCTCACTTTTCTGCAGACGCAATTTTAGGACAGATATCATGATATGCTGATCGATACGATTGGCAAATCTCTTTTTCACTGACTTTGCAGGAACCACTCACACCGACATATGGTATGATTGCTGAACTAGAGACGTGTCAAGTATTACAGCTACATAGAGTACATGTCAGAGTCGAGTGACGCAAACTCAACAGTTTCAAGCCCCCATCAATCGCAATTCGCATCACACAATCACACACATACACAAACATACACACACAGACACACACAGACACA
>CAMPET010000034.1:293029-308598 GCA_946803715.1 Beroe ovata | reverse complement strand
CAGACACACACACACACACACCCACACACACACACAAACAGACACACATACATTCACACTCTCAAATTATGCGCAGTGCGTACATGAAACTACCTATTGTTCTCCTGGTAACTTTCGGATGCATCGGAATTTTGGAATGTAACATTTCGACATGGGCTTCATTCAAACGTACATTTATACACTTCGTTCTTAATTAGCTAAGTCTTAAATCAGCTAAGTCTTAAATCAGCTAAGTCTAAAATCGGTTCAGTCAATTCAATAAATGTACATTCCATCTCAAATGTGAGTACCAAATTTGAACAATTTGTGTCACACCTGTCAAGATTGGTATGCAACTGCGTACATCGTGTTGAAATGTCGACACCAATCAATGTACATGTACGATTTCTGAATTTTGACACCGAAACCACAGTTTTACACATATGTAGCGTTTAATTGGTCTAACTATATGCGCACGGAACTTGGAAGCAATTAGCACCTTAATTTGACACCTTATTAACACACACACACATAGACACAGGCAGTCTGAGTGCCATACGGACAATTATTCCTTATAAGGAAATAGAGAGATCTCCATTGGTCATTGACCAATGTCCCCACAACGTACGATCTGTTACGTCATTAATCCGGAGGAAGAATGTGCGACAGCCAATCAGCGGGCGGTAAATGAGTCACGTGTGAGGAACGTGGTCACGTGCTCAGTCACGTGACTGAGTTTCTCGGTCACTGATTGGTTCATCATCTGGGAGATCTTGAACAGGTTGTGATGTTGTGCAATGAGGTAGTGTTGACGCACAGCACAATCATGGGTAATAGTGAAATCGAACTATCACAGACAGAAAATATCAGAAATATTCCATTTTGTGTGTGTGAGTAAGTGTGTGTGTATACTGTATGTGTGTGCGTGTGTGCTTAGCAGGTGTCAGCTGCTACCATAACAATGAAAACAACACATCGTGATAACAATGCAGCACATCATAGTATGAATTCGCCATTTCACAATAATGAAAGATGAATTCTACGAAGGAATCCTCCTGAGGATCAATTCTCCGAAATTGAAACACATCTGCCCTCTGAGCCCGCTCTCATAAATGTAGTTATTGGCAATCTCTATAATACACTCAGCATAACGTCACTGTTGCTTTTAACACAACGAATGTTGAGAAATCAATCTCAGAGACGATTGACATCGGGAATGGTGCTTTTAACACGATTGAGAAGATATATAGCTTTCAAAGCCATGTGTGTAGCGAGTTAATGCTTTCTATCGTCAGGGAGAATGAGAGAGAGACAACGAATGAACAAAACTTATGTCTTGAACTAATCAAAAGTTAAAAATCATTAGTATGATATAAAACACTTAAAAACACTCATATTGTAGCTAAACTATGGCCAAATCGAGTTGAGTCGATTGTGCAAAAAAATATAATATTCTTCATTCGATTCATCTGGTAAAAAATCATGTTTCATAATCACAATCATGCCCAATTAAAAACCAATTAAATCAATCAAAAACGTTGGAATCAATTCAACGGGTGTCTGAAGGAATAAAAAGTAAATAGTTCTTACTAACAATAAAAACCATATTTTCCAAAACAACACGTGAAAAAGTGTGTAGTTCAGAACTTCAAAGTGAAGCCTATGAAAATAACATAAAATAACATAAAAAGTGTTATTCGTTCAACAATTTTAACTTCATGCATAAACAACGACTTAATTTAAAAGGGTAACGCCCCCCTTTCGCCCTCCATTTTGGCTTAATGTCTATAATTATCTAATTATCTCTAATCGTATAAACCTTAAAAGTTAAATATACTATCTCCTACTAACCCTTATCATAGCTAGAATTCATGTGACAATGCTGAGTACTAAGTGTGCAAATTTCGGCTAGATATAATTTGTGTACCACTGATTATAAATTCAGTACATTTCCACTAAAAACACCGTGTGTACCCTGATTGTTAGTAGTATCAGGTGAGCAGGTATATGCATATCACGAGCTATGAGTCTTTATGATAGTGAACAATGTTTGATAGGAGGGTAGGTACAATACTTTCACAGTTCATGTGACAATAATGTCAGTAGTGTGTGTGTGTGTGTGTGTGTGTGTGTGTGTNNTGTGTGTGTGTGTGTGTGTTTTTGACGATATATATGACATGAGTACCTACTACCTAGTGTACTGTGATAAGCAGTGTTCATTGTACATGTGTGATGCGCATTTACACAATTCCACGTGACCCTATATAGATCATTTATCACGTGATTATCACGTATTTATCACGTGATTATCATTCTCAAAAACTTCGGTTAATAAGCGTTAAGCGTCTTTAAAACGGCTACAACTAGGGAAACGTAGGTATAAAAACAACACTTTATAAAACGGTTTTCAAACATATTTTCTAACGTAGCTCAACTGACATAGGAATCCATCTGCAACTCATAACTGGCGTCCAAATGTCCACCTCCACCTTTTCACTAAACTAGATCATCTCCTTTACCACTCTGTCCGCCATTTCACTTCCAATATCACTATGACGACACTATGGCAACACCATGACGTCACTATGCCGACACCATTGCGCGACACGATGACGTCACTTAGACCACACCATATCCCCTTAGTTATTAAGAGTCCTCCTTTTTCCACGAGCTTTGTATAAGTTGAAGCTGAGTCAGAATGTCATTGTGACGCGTTGACATGTGGTGCTTCAGCTGTTTTTTCTGCCCGAACGCTGCTTGACATATCGGACAAGAATATCGCCGTAGTCCGAGGTGAATGACACTGATGTGACGGTCAAGAGACGATTTGAATGAGAAGTTTTTCAGGCAATGGGCACAGTGGAAGGGTCGCCTGCGACCTCCAGAGGTTGAGCCTGAAATATACGTGTGAAACTTGCGCTCCATGTCGTAGCTTTTGTCGTCGGAATTTCCGTCAAAAACAAATCGTCGGATTGAGTTCACGCTACAATTTTAGAATTTTGTCGACAGTCGTACGAATGAATTTTAGGTTATATCGCAAAATCAGAATAATCGAAACAGCTTTTGGTGTTTTTCTAAGAAATTTATCACAGTGATTGCTATTGAGATAACCATGTGGAAACGCCCTTTAATCATCATCAGGACGCAAAATATCGGCGTCGTCTATGCATTTCAAAACACATGCCCACTCTTCATTTAACAGAAGTTCTAATTACATGAACAAATTTAATTAAACATTTGCGTTTCTCCATGATTTCCTCGCGCACAGCATTGCACATAGTGACCGAATTTAATAAGAGAAAGAGATCTTTGAGTGGGGGAGGGGGCGTTAGATTCCTTGCTCTCTCTTTCTTATTTTTTGAGAGATATATTTCAGAAATTTACGTAAATTTCGTCTCTTCTTATCTTGGAAAAGGTGGTAGCTCATTATAATTATACGTGCAAACGTGCGCTCTACGGCACATAATTCGATAAAGCGCGGAGCGAATAATTAGTTTATAGCAGATTTCTGAGCAGAGAACGAATGGGTAGATTTATTATTTCAGGGTAAACAGCTGCGTTTTGCGATAAGGATGCCCATTATGAGCATCAGATTCATCAGGTAGTCTAGGAAATAGGTAACCAAACGGTTTTTTAAGGTTTCGGGCTCGCGAATGAATCCGGAAAAAGGGATTGGCCAAAATTTGCAAGCGAAGGAAGGAAGCCGTAATACATATTTATTGATTTTAGAAAAGTTTTCCAAAAGTCTTGATCAGGATTATCAAATCGGAATTGACACGAATTTCAGAACATTAATGATTTGACATGGAACGATTGTTTCACACATATATCTATCAGGGAATCAAGCAAAACAAACATGAAATCATTCCCACTGAATTAAAACGAAGAACAAAACGAGTAACAAGAGAATGGAATGTCTGAAAATTGGGGAAAACAGATCTTGTTCCCAGTGATAGAGATGATGATTATGTTCTACTCATGACTTAACTTGGTTTCACTTTGGATCTCGAATCATACGTTCATTCGAGTATGAGCATACTATGGTAGACTCAATAAAGATATCGAAGCCATTTCAATCCTCCCGATTTTCGATCGAGAGTTCATTTCTTCCTATGAGTTGGTTGACAATATTATTTGTGAAGGAGCTGGTGTTATATTTACGAATGAGTAGTATTGGCATTTAAACCTAATTAACATGGTGCACGGAGTAACAGAGATAACGTACCACGTGCTCGAGACCAGCCCTCAACCGCAGAGAACCAATGAAATAACACCAAAATGATCACGTGACATTTTCCAACCAACCACAACGCATCACCTGACTATATAGTAATTCGTTTAGTAATTTTAAACACACTCTGTGTGAGTGGGGAAGTGGTAAAGTAACAGTTAAAATTAAACACACACACATATCACCCACACTCTCTCTCTCTCGCCTATGTTCTAAGCATTTTGGAATGAACGACCGAGTCATAACTTAATTTGGGGTGGAACGTTTTGAATTATTCAATTAGAGACGAAAACTCGCGTGGTCACCATTAAACTGCCTCCTGGTCTATGCGTGTGTGTGTGTGCGTGTGTTCCCCCTCATATAGTCTAAACAACGCGGTGTTCTAATTATTCACTGCCTCGCTGATTAGTTACATGAGAAAGATAAAAACATTTCTCGCGAGGATTTAGTGACAAAAATTAGACGAAATTTTCATAGCATCATGAAATTCAATACGTCGTCTAAGTTTCATAGTAACGCGCACACATAGTCTTATCGCTAAATAAATCAACCTCGCCGCTCAAATCCTTCACTAAGTCACGTGACTAGATTCCAACCAATGGGACGCCAGGAATTTCATCACGGGGAAGGAAGGCGACCAATAGAGCTGGGGTATTTATATAGTCTTATCAGAGAGAGAGTCCATTTAATTAGTGTTTTAAATCACAAGTGAGCACCAACAGCAATATACTAGCACGGATATAATATTGTTTTGTCTACGTCACCTGATGGTTCATTCGACCAATCAGAACTCGCAATCTAGGTCACGTGACACGAATCCGACCAATAGCGCAGCTTGCAAATTAGTCACGAGAAAATGAAATTATTTCACTTCTTACTCTCTCACCCCTCTNATGATCTTCGAAAATTCGCGATCGACGACCAGCTGGGGTAATTCTGTCACTGGGGTCACAACTTAGCAGATCTCATCATGAGAGAGAAAACTACAAATTATACGAAGCTAATTTAGACAAAGCTAGATGAAATAGTTTTCATGAACATAAACTTCTCTCATTCTTTCAATCACTTTAGTTTGTTTCTGCTGCAATCGATTCGGTCAGTATTTGAACAGAATCGAAGAATCAAGAAAATCTTCCCGAATGATTAGGCATTTTATGGTCATTTGAACTGTTCACTGTCAGCACCATTTAGCAATATTAGAGATATTAATTGTAACTAGCTGAGAAACCCCACACAGAGTATGTGTTTGCGCGTGTCTGTATTTGTGTGTTTGTGCAGCTTGTGTGTTTGTCTGTGTGTAGGCAAGCGTGACGCGTGTGTAAGTATGCGTCTGTGAGTGTATCATGTTTATTGTTTATGTTTGTATCATGTCTATGTTTGCGATAGTACGGTAGTACCTATTACTACCATCATGTCTATGGCAGTATCGAAATAACGCTCTTACTTAATTCGGTCTGCCACTATAATCTGATGAATGCACATCAGGCCAATGCATCACTTATTCAAGATCAAAGTACCCATGCTTGGAATCCCATAATTTGAGCCCTGAGGAGCGTCTGACTACTCAGAGTGAATGAGAACCCCAATTTGCATACCGAGAACAAACTCATTCCTTGGTCCCCTGTATAACCCTAATGACCTTGTGGTTAAAAGTCCCAATTGAGAAGGTTCAGTCCACGTCACTGGTATTATGTACAGCCACGGCAATAATAATGCATAATAAATGGGAGGGGAGCATTCATGATGCTAATTAGGTACAGTAATGAGGTAATTGTTTCTTTTGTGTGACCTAATGAGGAAACCATGACAACAATAACCAACACCTTTGTGTGCGGACACTCATGATGGCTTGTTTCCCCTCACGATGAATTATTTATCATGAATTACCGTATAGATAGAATTATTGATTAGAACAAGAAAAGGTGGTTAATTCTGACGAAATCAAGTGAATTTGATCTTCAGTTGATTCATATTTACTACGATTAAAATAGAAACCCCATAAGGTAGAATTAGCAAGCAAGATCTTGTCACATCACTTATGATTCTGTCAACAAAAGAGGTACTTTGACATACAAACACTAATCACTTTGAGACACATTGTGACATAACGTGTGTCAGACAAACAAAAATTGATCAAACATTTTTATCACACAAAGACTCACTGTTTGGGCTGGGGCTGGTCGAAGTCTTGACTTTGACATCAGGCCTGAAAATCGAACTGTTAAATTGTGCAATAATTTGGGAGATGGTTATACTCATAGGGATCGTCTGTTGATTACTTCAATCGACCAAATCATTTGCATGACGTCATACTTTCCAATGAACTGATGATCATAATCGTTTTTCAATAAAGTGAATGGGTCACCAATGTGATGCGAAAAGTCGCAAGGGTGCAAAAACACAGCTAGCAGTATGCTGACACAAATGTCACAAGTGGCAAAACCATGGCACACAAAATAAAACAATATGTGGTGGTTAAACAGTAATACTTACGATGCTTGAGCGTTGTTTCTCTCATTGTAAAGAGCACTGAGAATCGCTGCTTGATCTGCGACCGAGCAGGTATTTCCCTGAAGATGGAGCATCGAGAGAGGGTTCCCATTCTTCTTTACATTGGATTTGAGCCCTGGCGATGTGCCAGGGGAGATGGACATTTGGTTGAGACCGCCTGCAGTGACAGCAGATTGGTTGACAGAAACGTTGTTCAGAGCAGTAGAATTGTTAAGGGATCCGGAGCTGAGTGTATTGTTGAGGCCAGGTGTTGATGAGTTGAGTGATGAATTTATTCCACTGCTGTTTAATGATGAGTTGCAAAGTGGGGTGCTGTTGCTAAGAGACGATGTGTTCAACATTGCGCTGCTTAGACCTGCTGTATTCACTGGGTTGATGACTGGGATCTGAGGAGTGGTGTTGGTGGAAATTTGGGAGAGTAGGTTTTTGGATTGGTTGATTGATTTTGAGGAGCCATTGCTGATGGAGCTCATCAGCTGCTGGAGTCGGTCTGTGGTCTGGAGTCGGTCTGTTTCTTGTCGATATACGGCCTGAGCTAGAGTGCTTGGCATTATATCCACCTCCTCTTTGATGTTTACTTCATCTGGCTTTTCATTCACTTTGTTGGCTATTGTGTCTTGGATTGATTTGATCAGGTCCAGCTCCTTATTAGACTGGGAAGTTTCCTTGAAGTTGTCTTGAAGACGTTTGATAATTGATAAGTTCATGCCATTTGAGTCTAAAACATTTGATTGGGGCAGATTTCTGTTTGAGTCCGTGACAAATGACTGTGACACTGAATCAAGTTCCTTCTGCAGGGCACTGATGGTTTTATCAAACTCCACTAAGGAAGAATTTGTATCAGTGGTTTCTACCATAGAAAGAGCAGGGGAGAAGGAGTGTTGGCGGGGAGAACCCCCAGCAGTATTTTGATGCACTCCAATCTCCTGCATTGAGTCTGATCCTTTGCGTACAGTGGGTATCAGTGGCGCTTGTGGTACAAAAGATTTAAGAGCACTACTAAGTGCATTGAGAGAAGCTGAGTCAGAGTTCATCGATAAAGGAAGTGACGGCAGGTCACTGGATGAGATTGACTCTACATCAAGGTTTGTTTGGTCTTGCTCTGATTCAATTAACCTGGAGGTAATACAGTATGATTAATACCCCTTTTTGGTGACAAGAGAGTGGATAATGTATGGATGATGAGATCAGAAGAACGGAGCTCAAGATTTAGTTACTTTGTATTTTCTGAGGGATGGCATATCTCTGTTTCCATAGCTGAGAGTTCATCTACACTGTAATCTAAAAATATGATTAAATTCAATTCAAATCAAATAACAGGTGTTATATAAGGATTTGAGAAGAACACTTGAAAAATTAACTGTAAAAACTAATTCAGTCCTCACCAATATTAGAGTCATGACTCATTTGTTGATCAGCAGGAGACACAGCCTCTAAAACAGGTGCTAACTGATGAACTGAAAATAATGTTTGCTTTCAGGCCTCATTTAAATTATCATTTCCCAACATTTACCATTCTTATCAATTCCTGATTAACCCAGGATCTATCTAAAATTAATCACCTATTGAAATGACCCTCATTGCTGTGTCCAGTAGAAACATGACAAAATCATTATCACTCTTTTGTTGGAATCTGAATTCAACTTTTTGTTTGTGATATAAAGATAGGACATTTGGATCATCAGCTTTTATTGTCAAAACATCAACCATCCTGCAAGGTAAGAAATAGTTTCATTAATATATATTTTGTATTTTGTGAAGTGATTCAACAATGAAGCAAGAGGTCATCATGGGTGGGTGAAAGCATTTGACCACTGTACAGTACACCTAATGCAACTGCCAATGACAAATGGTATATACTGGTATATACTGGAGCAATTATTTGTATGTCTTGTCCCTCTTCTATCAATGAAAATTGTCAACAACAGTAAGATGGACTGATTTCAATGAACATTAAATATTATAAAAAGTAGTAAGGAATTAGGATTGCATATGAATGAAATAACTTTCAAGCAACTAAAAGACACTAATTTAACGATGAGCTAGATTACAAATAGCGATCATTTTCAAGTAAATTCAAATGAAACAGTCATATTATCAGAAATCTGTTTATCAGTACTTCATCGAAGTGACTGCAAATAAAGTAAAAGAAATGAAATGATTACAACACCATTGATCTGGAAAATAAAATCTGACAGATGCTATCTGGCCACTATTCCTCACACGCGCGCGGTCCGGTTGATCATTGAAAAATACGCCGAGACAAACAAATTTCAATGCCGCGCTACCGAAGCAATGCGCGGCGCGCAATTTCAATATCATATCTTAGATCAACGGTTGCGTTGTCATGCGATGTTGGTTGATGTTATCTGTCCACTGTTTCTCGCGCGCAAGAAACAGTGGACAGATAACATCCGGCAAATGCGATGTTAGATTGTCAGATGTTATATTACCTGACTTGTTTCTACTTTCTTGCGCGCCGCGCGCGCAATTGAAACAGATCAGGTAACATCTGACAGATGTGCACACGTTGCGCGCCCCTGTTCTACTCAGTGAACTGAAAAGTCTTAAACCTAAAACCACGGAGACGGCAGACGCGCAGCGCGCACGGAGTATTTGGGTCACGCAGCGCAGGAACGCAGCGCAGGAATGCATGTTATCTGTCCACTGTTTCTTGCGCGCGGCGCGCGCGCCTTGCTTCAGCTTCATCGAAGGCCGAAACAGGATCGTGCCCTTCTGACACGATCCACGTGTGCTAAGTGCTTCCCTGGGGTCAAATTGGATAGGATTTGAGTGAGATCAATATCAGGAGGGTCACCAAATTTTGAGTTTGACTTGACCCCAGAGAAGCGCAACGTGGATCAGAAGGGTCACCTAAGATGAACCCTGTGATCCACGTGTGTATCAGAAGGGTCAATTTTTTTCAGAGATGAAATTCTGTGTGGGCCTTCTGATCCGCCAAATAGGAGAGATACGATTTAACATTACACCATACACGTGTTGTGCGTATTGAAATTCAAAATTGAATCTACACACTACAGATGCATGTTGATGTATGGTGCACAATTTCGAAGAAGGAATAATGATAATGATATCAGATATTGATATAATTGCAGCCAGCTGCGCTTTAAGTTGATAATTGAAGTTTAACCGAGATACAGCTATCATTTTAATCGAAAATTATATCACATTTTAGAATGAAAGTAAAGTTAATGATTCTCTACGCCTATTATATGGCTATAATTGAAAATGAATGTCCCGAAGTAGAATTAGATTTAGAGGTGAAACTCTTACTCACAGTTCTGGATTATCCGTATAGTCAATTCCTCAACATCGTCCTCACATTTGAAGTCTGAAATGAAAAGCTTTAGTTTTTGTCGTCATGGTGCACAGGCGCCTATGGCCTAGAAAATTGAAAATCAAGCTTAGTTAACGGTCTTGTTTCGATTCAAAGTACTATCAGTATGACTATGATCTGATTTTGAACGTGAAACGAAATTTGGCTTGTCATGATGATATAGCAATATGGTATCAGAAAAAGACCTAAGTTTTGACAATTACAGTGACACTTGATGATTTTCAAAACTGAATGAAAATCAGTCGTTTCCACATCAAAATTTGACACTTTGACAGATTATCATCTTAGCCGACAAGACGGAATGACCAATAGCTTCACTGACATATCCCCCAACGGCTTCACAGTCCACTATCTCTGGTACCAAAACTTCCACCATATTGACCAATCACATGCCACCTGGAGCAAGTCTGCACCAATCAGAGGAGAGCGCGTGGGGGGTCACGCGGCCTCCCCCTTCTCACTACACAGATCATTAAGAACGTTGTGGTGTCGGGTTGCACACTACAGTCTCTACTCTCTCCTCTCTCTCTCCCCTATTTACACTCACATGACCCATGGTCTCGTGATTCGAGTGGGTGCAACAGCTGCCACATCTTTATACTTTCCATGTTGTTTCATCGAGCGTCATGTTCCTATCTTTCTCGAGTTTCCACTTTCCATGTATGATATTGAATGATCTCGGATTATTATGATTGTCTATCGCTGAGATCCATTTTATCGGCTCCATTCTCTTGTCATTGATGAGGGATATGCGAATGTAGGTAATTATACTGACAACGTACTGGTACTGGTACTACCACTACCAGTGATACTATCAGTATTTTCTCATAAAAACCGATGCTTTAAGTTTAGGTTTTGATATGTTTATGCTCACTGCAAGGTTCGATTATAGGTGTTCCACATTATAAATTCACAGAATTTCTTGTGACTCTCGAACGAAACTGAACGCGCGCACTTACTTCTCGTTGCTATAGCGACGCAATGAATCCTGAAATTGCACGTGCACGACAGAGGCGCGCGCGTGTAAGCTCCACAATATTCCTTTCTGTCGCATAAATTTCGTATCATGGCTGCCAAAATCGCCCCGTTCAACCCTGACTCGCTGGTAACCGCCAGCCCATACCACATCCCTGGCTATGGTGGATACATACCCCAACGCAAGTACAAGATCGGCGGAACGTTCAGCAAAACAACCCACGAAATTCTCACGGACAAGAACAACAGCTCGGGTAACCTCGTCCTCCGCAAGATAGAACCAGTACAGGAGAAGCTACCACAATACCGGAGCAATCTCGTTCCTGGGTACACAGGATATATCCCCAAGGGCGAGCACTATTTCGGACTCCCGTACGTCACAGCGTGTAGCTACGCAAAGGGGGAGCTCAAGGACGCTCTATCACTGCAAGCTCAGCATCTGAAGAGAGTGCGAGATAACAGTGTGAGAGCGGTCCCTCTGACCCCCGTCAAGCACTCCGCAGAGCCGTACGTCAGTCGGCGGAATTCCCGGAAGAGCAACACTCTCGATTACCACATTTCCGGGTACACTGGCTTCCTCCCCATGTCTCGTAACAAGATCAGTATGGGATACCCCAGCATGACACAGCAAGCCATCGCCGATTACCGGGAAAAGGAGCGCCAGCAGGCGGCGCTAATGCAAAGCGGCGGCAGTCACCCGTTCCGACTGCGGAGCGAGCCGAAAACAGGGCCGGAGGATTGCCGAGTTCTGTACCCGGAGGATAGCGGAATGGTCCCCCATTACACGGGACATATTCCGGGAGAGAAGTTCAAGTATGGGGATACCTTCGGGATGTCGACCAGTGCCGCGCTCAAGGCCATGTATCACGGCGGAAAATGATGAGAGATCATAAGTTTTAATATCGTTAGCTTTAGAATCTCGATTTAGAATTGATCAAAATTTAGAATCAAAATTCACCAAAATTCACCGTGATAAACCTGAAGTCTCAGTGCTCTATAATCATTCTATGTGATCCAGCTTTTGAAATCTGAAGTGAACCTAATTCCTGAACCCACTTCTACCACAATTTATTCTATTTGAACACGGATCCTTGCGATTCATCGTGGGTGGTCCAATCTACAAGAATCTCACACGGGGTATGATAATCTCAACTCTAATCTTGACAACTTTATAAGCTCATCCAGTTTTATAGATGGGTTATCATTTGAACCGAGCGTTCGATGGCAGAACTGCGCAAGCCACTTTCATAAATTCACGTATAATACGCAAAAATCGACTCGAAACGACTCGAAGGGGAAGGGTGTTTCCGCAGTATTTTGCGCCCTTCTTTGTCCTTTGAGTTGTTTGACGTTTCTACTCAAATGTACCAATCACCCTATAGTATTTACACGATGGGCAATACCAACAGTAGACCGAGCACTGGTGCTCAGGTGGGACAAGGTTTTCTGGCTGCTGGGGCGTGGGTCCTTGCAATTGTAACCCTCGGAGGTGGCACCCACCTGGCCCTCGCACAGACGGAGGCCACACGGTTGATGGTAGAGGACGATAAGGACTGGTGCTCGGCTCAAGTTGGCGGGCTTCATAGAGTTAGCGAGATTATTGATGATGTTGACGAGTCTGCCTATTTCCGGGGCTAGTTGATATGCGATGACAACACAATGATGACTGTATGACAGTATATATTATGACAGTCTTATGATCATTTCCATACATGTGGTCATGAGAAGCTTGATTTGAGGTTTTTGCGCGATGAATGATATCTGATTCCTTCTTTCACGTCTAAATCAGCGCTCATAAATTTGTGTGTGTGTTTCAAAATGTTTTCCTTTCTAGCAATGTTGCGATTTCATTCATGAGGTGTAAGTCATGGCGTGTAACTTAGGTTGTACAGTCAGATCGTATTGTTGGTAAATCAAATATTTGCATGATACTGTCATAGCTCATTCTTCCGTTTGAATAAGAACCACATCAGTCCCTATATTTAGCAAGGTATATTATCTGAATCCAGTACTTCTGTTGTTATTTTTGTCACGTGACGTGCCGGCGAAGTTGGTATGAATATTCGAAATATAATCCTCGGTCTGTCACGTGAGCGCGTCTTGCTGTCACGTGTGTTCGTCTCACGGGCACGTGCGTTCACGTCACAGTCACGTGACCCCCCATCACAAGTTCTAATGAAAACATCCATAACACGCGGGGCAAAATAGGGGGGGGGAGCTAATATTATTACAGAGATGTTTGTACAAGAGCCTTTCTTTGAATTTACAGCACTCGTCGTTCTTCAGACCATTGTTGAAATACGTATTGTGCACGAAATTTATGGAGCATTGATTTGGCAGCCTCACTGTTTCAAAACTTCATTTGCATTCTGTTAGGTTGTGTTTTTAACGATGTTGCACGTGGTGAATGTTTGGGTTGCTAGCAACATCAGGTGACACAAACAAGTTCATGTATTGTTTTTGTAAAGCGATATTCCTGTAAATTCCCGAGGTTGCGATAACAACAAAACCCTCCTATATTTTGTTGCCTGGGGAATTTTGCGTAACTCCAGCCAAAATCTCCATATCAATTTTAATAATTTGACGCAGAGTGCACACTGAACGTGCACAATAATTTTAAATTTAGTCTGCAAAAATCAAACGCTGATCTATCGCATACTCGCGTGATATTTTTTTTAAATTCTATACATAATATCTCCTCAAGCAGAACTTAGTTTAGTGCAGGAATGATTGTTTGGAGCGTTTTGTGCAGTTTTCTATCATTCATTTGTGAGTTCAGCAGTTTCAATTCCAGTGAACCTCGGAAATTAATTTCCTGATTCAATTATCAAATCGCAGAATGACAAATAACTGACTTTTGCATAGTTACAATCCTGCCGAAGGTTACTCGAATTACGCATGAGGTTATAGCATTAAAAGCGGTTAAACTTCGTGGTTTAAGTATCATTCCCATTATGCGTTTCATATAATACGCTCCGTTTAATATTAAATATGCGTGCTTTCAAATCATCAGATAACCAGACAATTTAGGATGATATTTAACTGTCTGAATATACGACTTCCTCGGTTATACCTATAATTCCGACCATTTTGAAACATAATTTTTCATGATGCTGATTGGATAAATATACTATATATTGGATAAATTTCCCTTTTCATTTCCAATTCCTATGATTATGACGCTCTTTTGAAGTTTTGATCCATTATCAGATCAAATAATTTCACTCCAATAGCCCCATTAACGGAGGATGACTCAACAATATCTCATTTCTATTAAATCAAATTTCATATCCAGAAGTTAACTACAGGAAGATTGATCTCATATCAGACACACCCTTTATACTGCGCTCGCTTACCAATATCACATTGGCATTGCAGCCGTGAAAAATGACGCAACCTCATTGGTCCAGGAACCCACACACACACACAGACACACACACACACAAACATATACAGACACAGACGCACACAGACAAACACACACACACATATGTCACGTGATGGAACATATGACATGTTCTTATCAGTATATTGGGCACGATATACTTATGTTCTATCTCATATAAATGTGCGTATGTGCGTTAAAAATAATTAATTTCCCCTCTCCTCCCCTCCACGAACAACACTGTAGGGTTTTACTGACAACATCTGATCCCATTATCACGCCAGATAGGGCAGTTACATTTCAATTTCATCTCGTATTGTGGTTGAAAACAGCTCGCGCACTGCCACGCATGAAAGATGTTTTTTTGATGAATGCCATAAAGTTATCAAAGTGAGATTTGAATGAGATTCTCCAGCTCATCTTTCTTATTCCCCCGGCAAATTTCACAAACAGCGTGACCACGTGATTTTGACAAGGAAAATAAGGCAAATTTAGTCTAATTAGACGTGTTTTGGCAGGTTTAATTAGACACTTCGTCACGTGTGACATGGAGCCGCGCGCGCAAGACTATCTTCCTCATGTGATATAACGATATTTTATATCGGTGATGCTATTTCTCGTTTTTTCGCTAAAAAGATCGCGGTATTATCCGTCCATTTCCATCTCCTGGAGTTCCAGATTAGTGGCTCGGGCAATATAACTTTTGATTTTGATTCATCTACACTACAATCATTGAACTATGGGGGCACACCAAATCACTTTGGGCGTGGCTTTCATCTTGGCCGCGCCTTTTTATCGTCCCTGAATGCCCGCTTCGTAGCGACCAGCCCATCTCTTTTCTCTGGACTTGACAGCGTGACACTCGCATTGCATCTCCTGTTTTCCCCAGGAAAACCCCGATTTATTATACAGTCAGGATCATATAGAATATACTGGCTTCGTCAATAAGAATTTAATTTGCCAGCTCTGTTTTTCCCTCAGGATACGAGTAAACATGGTAATTTGGGTAGACGAATGAATGATACCTCATATATACCAGTTATTCCCACAAGACAGCGCCAAAAGATAGGTTAAATCTTGACATTTTTGCACCAAGATCATGAGTTTTGTGTGTGTGTGTGTGTGTGTGT
>CAMPET010000034.1:258767-290006 GCA_946803715.1 Beroe ovata | reverse complement strand
GTGTGTGTGTGTGTGTGTCATGTTTCGATTATTGATTTTAGAATGCGTTAACTGGGGATAATACAAATGAACAGATGATATTGTGTGACGCACATCTTGTCATCTGGTTTTGTGCGTCCTTTTTGTTTTGTTCCACGTGGAAAAATACGGATAAGTTGTTTTCTCCGTAGCGATTTCAGCGATAATCTGGGGGGTTTGAATAGCTTGGGGCATGATCTAACATAATTCAGTCATGTTTAACACATTAATGTTTAAGTCATGTTTAAACCCCAATCGTGACTTGAGTACCCTACGGATATTCATATTCGGTCAATGACAGGCACCAAAACACATGATACACGTGAAACACATACTTGCACGCACACAGACACACACAAACACATGACACACGTGAAACGCACACTCACTTACACATCCTCTCTCACACACAGACACACATATTCTTAAATTCCTCTTCTAAATCCTATCAGTTCTAAATCCAAACCCTTCTAAATTTTTTCCAAATCAAATCTCTTCTAAATTTCGAATATATTACAACAAGACTCGGTGTCGGCATGTGTTAAACACTGGCCACCGGTACACTCTACGAGTGTATGATATATATCACATTTCAAATCAAATTAGACGCCGGTTAATATACCCCTTTCTTGTTTAAACTACAGTCGTATGAGGTAAATTACACTATTGTTTATCGGTTGATGGGAATATCACTTCGGACAAAGGATCAACGACTTTTTCCTAGAGAAATCTTCGCAGAAACTGTTTCTTGTAGTAGGGTACATCAAGTTAGGTTATAGGTAGGTTTGGTTACCATGCGTTTGTCTACGACGTTAGATTTCCAATTTGTTAAGCACTAACAAACATGCATAGTGATATACCTTAGTCCTTGTATGTCAGTAGTTTGTGTGTGTATTCTGACACCACTTTAACGCTGACACCACTCTATTCTCTGACACCACTTTTACACTGACACCATTCCATCCTTTGACACCACTTTGTACACTGACACCAATTTGTACACTGACACCATTCCGTCCTTTGACAATTGACACTACTTTCTACACTGACGCAATTCAGTACTGTAACATCAATGACTCCATCCTCCACACTCTTTTGAGGCTAATGTATATGTTTGTGTCAAAGTGTTCAGGGAAAAACTGATAAAAACTTTTCGAGTTCAAATGTTTTTTGTCGGATATTTTCAAGTATAGATAGGCTCTACTTATTTCAAGTAGTCACAATTTGATCACGACTCCACTTTGTCACTCGAACACTCAATCTTAGCATCGATTTGTCATGCTGCTTCGCTCAGCTATTGAGAATTTCGCGTCGTCCCGCTAAAATGTAACCCGTTCTTGCTCCTTCATAAAATATTCAACTCGAGAATATAATATTCAATCGTATCATGAGGTGACGTAGTGTCTGTTCTATAGTTTGAATGGTTCGGTGCCTCACAATTCCGCCGCAATCATTGATGCCGTGCCTTAAACCTAATTCCCTACAGACAAAAACGATCACCAAGGAAATAATAAATGTTTTTGATGATCTAGTCCTTTCAAAAGCAAGACTTTCGTTCGGTCAGCTGACGCAAAACTTTCCGAGGATTATAATCATTTGTGAGGTAATTATCTGAATTAGTCACATTATATATTGAATCAAGGAACCTTGAAAATCATCATACATACGTCACAAATTACCGCATATCCAAATTTAGCAATCATCGTAACTTTTCACCAGTGATTTTAAGATGTTCACTTTTTCAAATTTCATGAATAGTATCAGTTACAGACAGGCAGACAGACTGACGCACAGACACACGCGAACACACACAAAAACACTCACACACACACCATCATACACACATCATGTAGTGTGTATGTACACTGTGACGTGTTGTTAACAGAATACGCCCGTGCAAAAGTCACACTATATATCATTGAGTAGCGACTGACGGCCTTGACAGAATTCTGTAGTTTGTGTACGCACACAACCGATTCGATTTATAGTTTCGATCTGTTTGATTCTTTCTAGTTCTTGTTCTATAATCCTTACTGGGATGTCGAGAGAGGGTCAAAATTCCTAAACCGACAGCAGCGCCCTTTCTATTTCTCGCCCTAGAGTACCTTTGAGTTATGACACTTGATAAATGAACAATGAGTAATGACAAACACAAACATCTCTGATAGCAAACAAACAAACACACGCACAGACACACAAACACTCACACAGACACACAAACATTCACAAACACAACTCCGGATCAGGTTTCAGCTGGTGGTGTGAAGGAATCATGATCTCGGTGTACAATACATTCCGGCAGTCTCGTGATCGCTTGGCGTGTGTGTGTGTGTGTGTGTGAGTGTGAGTGTGTGAGTGTGTGAATGATTAGTATATCTTCAGACAGCGACCCACTGCTTTTTGTTGTGATGTGATGTGATGTGTGTGTGTGTGTGTGTNGTGTGTGTGTGTGTGTGTGTGTGTGTGCGCGTGTGTGTGGTCCCGATAACCTCAGCCAACCCCTGACTTTGATGGTGAATGATCTCAGCTATGCATTAACACTTCTCAATGCCTATTGCATAGCTATACTTATAGGTCCATCACAAAGTTAACATTTGCCATGCACTATTCTACTGATGGATCCACTTTTATTTCTAATAACTTAAATTTGAGTAGAACAGATTTCGTTTCTTACAACTCGAGTGATCTGGACATTCATGAATGCATACACCACGAATTCAAATCCTGCTGTCCATAACTACGTCTATATCTTCATGTACATATATATGAATGCGTGTGAATACATTTTGTATAATATAGCTACACACGATATGTACTCAATGCTATGATATATTACAAGACACATTCAAGTGAGTACTATGCTGTAGTACTCTCACTCAATCTCCCACATTGTTTTAGAACTTATTGTTTAGTGCCCCTCTTTCTCGTGCGTTTGTGTGCGTTAGTAAGTGGGTCTTTGGCATTGTTTGTGCGTTTTTGTGTTACTTCTTCTGCGTTAAAGGGTGTTGTGACGATGCAACATCGTTCTTTGTGTTGACTGTTGACCTCTGCGTGCGTGCGTGTGTGCTTCGCGTCTCTCATATGCTATAGACCTCAGTATTTCTCGGATTTTCTGAGAGACAGACGTATTTCTGAGGCCATTGTTCGAGCACAGTTTCGCAAAAAAGGGGACAGTGATGCTTCATTTCGAATGATTCGTTCCTTTCAGCGAAGTAACAAAATGTGTCAAACTCATAGTTAAAAGTTGTGTGATTTACCGGTGAATCAATAGTGTGGCGACTTCACGTTACCTAGAGAAACCATTGAAGTAACAAAACATATTCTTGTGTTTAATATCATATATTCAACATAATATGATATAGTTTGTGTATGTGTGTTAATGAAGTACACTCACAAACACTCACAAACACTCACATACACACACACACACACACACACACAAACGTACGCGGACTTTATTACAGTCAGCTGTGAATCTCGCTAAATTTATTCCGCTTTTACCGTTATATGGTGGCCTAGTTAACGGAATTCCTCAGCTATACAATATTCAACACCGTTCTACAACACACGACTATTTTCATGGAATGTTGCGTTCTTGTATTTATATTATATTTGCAGAGATCCGTTTGCTTTTTGACACTTATATATTGTACACAAGTTGTTTCAAAGAGATATTCTTCTGAACGTGGTGAGCAACAAACGCGGCATATTTATATTCTGAAACTCGTATAAAAGAGGTGCTCCGGGTTTCGGCGATTTCTTCCACCATATAAGGGATAATCATCTTATTGCAGGGACACTTATTGTCCGTTAAATGGTGGACAAATGAGATTTTCTGCGCAGTACAGCGAAAAACTATATAAGTAGCTGGTGTTTCTAGTAGTGTCCGTGTCGTAATGATTTCAAGAAGAAGTTGCCTGTCAATTGTGTCCCACGTGCAATATGCGTTGTGTCGCAATAACATAACTTGCATTAATATGTTGTATACAATGTTTCAGTAGTTTACTGTTGCATGGTCATATTTACACGTTTGAAACCCTTCGTTTTTTAGTTAGAAGTTCAAAATCATCACACATGGCTTCTAGTCTATATTCTCGAAATAGGCTTACATAAAACAGCTTACCTCAGGTTTGGAAGATTCATTCCCCATCTTCAGCTTGCTTTCATTTTCCTCTTTCAGTTTCAATCAACCTGGGAGGTAAGGTAACCATGAGACAAAAAAGTTGGGTAGAATGTGATAAGGCTATCAACTTCTGTGACAGAGTGGTCTGTACGGAACCCCACGGTTTCGATTCCTTGTTTAACATGCCGTACAGCAAGGATATCCACCGTGTTCGCCAGGCTAGGTACATAAGCATACGACCGATGATTGCAATGGCAGATTTAAAATATGAAAATAAACTGACCCTAACTCCACGTTAAGACATCACCATGGTCATCAATTTCATTGCATAATGTCATTCCTGCTGAAATGGTTGTCAGCGAAACTTATAAACAAGAAGATTTTCATCAAAAATATTTCAAAAGAATGATGGGATTCAAATTGGAGAATCCCATTAAAGTAGTTTGAAATTTGTCACATGATAAATCGTTGACCAAAATCATCCTTCAAATGGTAGCAAGTCGACTGTGACATCAAAACGTTTCGAAACAAAATGTTCACCAAATGGTTGTATCCTCTATACATGACATGACAATGTACATTAGTGCGCTCGCGCTGAAATGATTGACTTTCTACACACGGAAAACCACACAAATTGGCGCCAATGTATATACCAGGTCACGTGACGAGCGCGCGCACCTCCCCAAATGTTTGCCCCTCAAATATGTGTACATCATTTGCTCCTTTGTTTAGCGTGGTTATTGTCCGTTGACGATGGCTCCAATGTACATAGCGTGTTCATTGTTCCATGTGTTCGTGTGGGGGCAATTCTTCTTTCATTCCGTTCCTTTCATGTGGATGCCCATAACTCGGCATTATTCATTTCTCGAAACTCTGACCTCTGTGTCTTTCTACCGAATATATCGAGATTTGTGACGCAAAACGTTTGAAAACTCAATCTACCAAAATCTGCTCTAATTAGGTCTACATTCGGAAACCACGCATAATCTTGTCCAATCAAATCTGAAACATCCAGAGCTTTCTTTGTTCATAATCCCAGGTTTCCTTATCGATTTCTAGACGTGATTTTATTGTATGATCCAGCGGGTTTTTCAAATTCTTCCCAGACTCATCGATATACTAATGAGATTAAGCATAATATGTTCTCTACCGGATGAAACCCCCTGCCCCCTTGACCCCCCCATATCATTACAACATGGTCATTAGCGACTCGAATGCACTTCCTAGCCCTTACAAATTAGATTTTCCCCGGTCCAAATTGAATCACGGTTCACAAGGGGTGTCCTCATTTACCGTTTTGCTCCTCCTTGTTCGTCACTATACACTCACGTATACAATTTCTCTTTGTCACTGCTGAGTGAGTGGAGTGTTTTGAGTGAGTGAAATGTATACTTAAAGTGTACATTTATATCATCGAAACTTGAGACGATCGGAATTTGAAGATTGAGCAGCAAGGCGTTGTGTCTTACACTTTTGTACAATTTTATCAGGATAGCTGTGTGTATAATTTTATCACCTCATTTTGTGTGTGTGTGTGTGTTTGTGTGTGTTTGTGTGTCTGCTTTGGTTATGGGTAATGAGTTACATCCACTCTTTGTACAATTCTTCTCTTCGATTTGCCCCATTACACCTGATGAATGACATTGATTTGTGTATATGTCTTTAGTTCGATTATGGTCACCATATTCTCTGGTAGGTACTCAATTTGACATCAATTGTTTTTGGTAATGACTTCTAACTCAGTGAAGGAGCTTATCTTTAACCCTTCAAGATAATGACCCAAATTAGAGACCCGCGAAATTATCGTGCGGAATCTCACATCTATTCATGAAAAATATACAATCTTCATTTCATGAAACATTATGTTTGCCCAATATCAATCGTTGTTTGACTTCGATCTTATCTTCATTTCTCCACAACTCAACAATAATCATCATTTCTCCATGTGCTACAATGAACACATCTCACATATCACTGCTGCACTGTCACGTGATAGCAGAACACGTTACGATGTTTTACTGCAGTCTGTGTTTCATAACGTGTTGTAATCTACAGCTAGGTGCGTGTTTGTTTATCACTGTCATTATGCTTGTTTGTGTGGCGACACAAAGTTTGTTTGTGCGTTTGTTTGTGTGGTAGTGTTTTACTGTGACTGTTTTAGCGCCTCGGTACTGCTTGAATTTTAGAAGGTTGACAGTTAAACCCATACCTTCGTCCCCTTTTTTAGTCCCTTGAAAGAGGTCAGAGTTATAATCTTCAACTTTGAGCTCCTCTATCGAGTTTAGATCAACAGGTGTCACATATTCCAGTCACATGCCACATTCCTTAACGTGGCAAAATACACAATGTATATTGATTTTGAGCCGAGGTATGCTATATAGGTACCAGGCTTGATCACACTATAGAGATTTCGATCATACATTGTCCGTGTATATAGTAAACAATACATGATATAGCTGCCAAAGCTCTCCTGATACCTTGCCCAATGTATATAATAATGTACAAACACGCACAAACACACGAAGTCGCTCTCTTGACCTTGTTGATTAAAACTTTGCAAATTCTACAAATGTCTATTGTGCAACCTTGAGTGTACACACAGTATAATGCACACTATAGGACCCTTGTTAAACAGGATATTTCTCATGACTCTTAATCTGTTTCGTCCAGAATCGTAGTATGACAACTTTTGATGAGACTAGATTGGATAGGAGTCCAATCGATGCTTCCTCTCCATAATTAGGATGATACCTATGCTTGTTGATGTTAATGAGGTGACCCCTCGTTTAATTGCCCATATGTCATCAAGTGTGTTACACTCCCAGCTTGCATGTTGACATTTCATTGTGTTTTCAATTGTCACCTTCTGAGGTCTGAGGTCATGTAAAGTAGCTTTCTGGTCAATAAGCACCAAGTAGACTTATACACACAGTACACAGACACACGCACAGACACAATACACACAAACACAGTCATGCAAACACACAGACACACGCAAACACACAGACACACGCACACACAGGGTGTTTCCCTTCGATAAATTGCTTGTGTAGAAGTCTTTGTTTGATTAATAGCACGTTCGAATTTGGGGCTCCCTTTGTTCGGTTGTCATCTTAGCTCCCCGAATTTTCAAAACTATCGACACCAAAACTTTTCATACAATTTCTTTTGAACCATTCGCTCATAGTTATTCTTTAATAGTTGATGATTTACCCTTCATTTTGAAATAGATTTACGTCTTCAACCAGTTGACTATCACAATTACTGATCCGATTTCTCTTTCTCATAGCAAGGTATATAGAGCGACTAAGGAAGATCAGCTAAAATGCTGATATCAAGTCTCGTCCAGTTCAGCAGGTATGTAGAAACTCATCGTATTGGAAACACTAGCGTCATTTTGAATTTGTCCTCCATATGAAGACAATCATCTTTCTTCGCGTTTTTTGGAGAAACCATACATTTTCCACCATAAAATCACACATTTTTATTTGTTATTTCCCAGGTTATCTCCCTTCAAGGAGATCACCATTGATGATGGATGGGACCAGCTGAATCGGAGTTTCATGTTCGTTCTCATGGTCCTGTGCGGAACCATCGTTACTGTCAGACAGCACACAGGTACATATTGAAACTGTCGTGACTGCCAGACAGCACACAGGTATGTAGTGAAACTGTCGTGACTGTCAGGCACGGGTAAGTTGAACTGTCGCGACAGTCACGCGACAGTCAGGCACAGGGTTCTCGAGTTGCATTGGCCGTATAACAGAAGCAGGGTCTTGGAACTTGTCTGTATGGATCTTGTTCTAAATCGAATCTGCAAAGAATCGTATGGATTTTGTTAAGATTGTGTACAGATTAACCTCCACTCTATGTCGGTTCTGTTCAGTCCTAGGGTAATCTCACCCAATTAGCAACTCATCCGCATAATGGTGTTGATTAGTCATAAGCGTCATAGGACGAATGAACTCATTTGATTTCCTAAGTCAAACGACTTCTCATGAAAGATGAATGTTGAACAACCTATCAAGGAATATATCATATTCGTTAATTTGATCATCATTTATCATAGACTCTGATAGACTTCTCGTCGTTATGTTCAATCGTGTTACCCCTGGTTGCACGTCTCGTTACCCCTGGTTACAACCTACACCTCTTGTTCCCCCCCTTGTTGCCCAAGTGTCGTAACACCACGTGACCCCTAGTAACCTCTCTCCCGTTACCCAGGTAACATCATCTCGTGTAACGGATTCACAAAGTACGACGGCTCCTTTGCCGAGGACTACTGCTGGACCCAGGGCCTCTACACAATCAAGGAGGCGTACCACGTCAGTCCCGATAATATCCCCTATCCCGGTGTGGTCCCGGAAGAAATTCCCCTGTGTTTGGGTGAGTGCCAAAAATATCCGCGCCATATGGCGTTAGCTTAGCGTTAGATCAGCGCTAATTTAGCGCCAGATATATGTATCTGTGTATATTCCGTTTTCCGTGTTTGGCACTGATAGAGTTTAGATATGTAGAGTTATGTTCATGTTGAATGGTTCATGTTTTTTGGATGTTAACTGTTGGGTTGGATACGTGTTCATTTTATGTTCAACCGGTAACCATATGTTTCTGCATGATTTTCCATAGGAACCGGCGATTTCAATAACAAATAAATCAAACCAAAACACCAAATCTTCATCCTACTCAAAGTTATCATCTTCCATTATCACTGAAGCTATAACAAACACTCTCAGATAATTTAGATTTGTAAGAAAATCCTCCTCCCTCAATAAGAAGGGACTTGTTATCTCGTCGTCTGTCTATGTGTGTAGAGTGTAAGTGAGTGTGTGATAAATCCAACAGATACCTGATCATTGTGCAACTTCACCAATGATCTCGTGATTCAAGATTTGAATCAACATAGTCTAATATTCATGATAATATGATAACACTGATAAGTAATTACTGATGTCCATTGATTCGAAAATATTACAATCATGATAGATTTGGGACGTGACGGAAATCGGAAAGGTGGAATACGTAAGTACCAGACCCATCCAATACGAAGTGCATGTCCCTTTGAACCTATGAGTGTGCGTGTGTATGCGTGTCTGTTCGTATTATATACCGAACATTTATTCAGTCCCACGCATGCATTGGGAGCCAACCATAGATAGCATATTATTTTGAAATTGATTTCCGATTTTCGGGTTGACTCCTTTTGTATGCTAAGTGTGTTGTGTGCGTGTGTGCCTTTGCTACCTGCCACCGTACCACGTGCTTTTCTTGACGTTGTCAAAGGAGATGTCACGCGTGATTTGCGTTATTTGCGCGTCTTCTTTGCACGTGCAAATAACTCAAATACGTGATGCATGACATCTCTTTTTCTCATGATGTAACGCTGAATCTTCCAACCCAATCGAAACTGAGACAGAAAATGGAGTGAACTTGGACTCCTATTTTCATATCGTTGATTTTCATCCGAGGGTTTTCCAATTGTATCCGACCGTCCTTTCACAAATGTCTTCCTCACGAGTGCGTCTTTTCCTGATGAAACATCATCATGTCTTCATTAAATGTCGTGATATGAAGAAGTGTATGTTTTCACTCAATTTTGAACACTCACCAAATGAGCCTGTTTCTTTTTCACCTCTGGGGTTTTCCCCCTGAATATTCTCGTATAGTTTCCCGCATGTGGGGGAATCCTACTGGACTCAATTGATTCTGGAGCAAGCCTATGTTTGTTTGTGTGTCATTAAATTATTCCCCGGGATGGGGTTCCATTCTTCATTGAAGCAGATAGAAGCTGATGTTTCATCTTTTGGAGACCTGACAACAACGCAAAGATGTTCGTTCGACGGGTGTTTGTGGGTCCTGGTGTTCCTCCAATTGCGTTGTGTCTCTCTTCTGGGAGGATCTTCTTCTTATCATAGAATTGTGAAGCACCGAAGATTGGAAATTGAAATTTTCATGTAATATGACGACTTACAGTTACACCGTATACTGTGATTTAAAACTATCAAAACCGATAAATTTGCCCAATCAAAAGACTGCATGCCTCCATAGACAACCTTTTCTTCGAAACTCAATTTTTACAACTCGGTTTGATACAAGTTGAGTTTGAACATTTTTCTATCAACAGTCTCGGACATCATATATTCCGATATGCATTAATATTCCTAGTGATGATACCTAACCGACATAAACAGTACAATGTTCAGGCCAAAACAATTGCTCCTTACTCAAAAGTTTCAGAAACGTTTTTCGGCTTATAATATTTGTCTGCCATTTATCTGCTACTTCTCAACCCGCTACTACAAACTGCTAATCTTGGCACTATCGAATTTTTTCTTCAAAAATCTAGTCCTCACAATATACATTTTTTTTCCAAATTGAAGTTTTCTTGACACCAACCATATACTATTGATCTGACACTCCGCTTATCGTTGACACCGTTTCAGGTGACGACTGTGACGACAGAAATCTGAATACCACCAGGGTATACCACCTGTGGTACCAGTGGATTCCGTTCTACTTCTGGCTGGCGGCAGCTGCGTTTTTCCTCCCTTACCTTATTTACAAGGTTTGATACTTTCCTATTTTGATACTTTCTTATTTTCCAAAATTGAAGGGGGGGAGGAACTTTTGACGATAAATTTGAATTGACTCAGATAAATTTGACGATAGATTTGTATGTTTTGTCTGAGATTTTAAACAGCTAATCGAGACTTCTGAATTGACCTCTCGACGAGAGATATAACCACTCAGCGCGTTTGCCATTTATATATCAGCTACATAATTATATTTCGCTCCCTCTCAGCGTCGTCAAGAGCTCATTAAATCGAACTTCGTATTATTCGGAAATTTATGTCATATTTGGTAAAAGCAATTTTCAGCTTTCACCATCTTCTGACACTGTTCATGCCTTCATATAAAAGATGTGCGGGGGCACATCTCAGTAGAATTTATGATGTTCTCGCTAAATTATTATGTGACCGCGAGCTTTATGATCTCTACTTTACAAATGGAACCGCGTGATGATAATGTCTATTTTGTAATCTCAGGTCCCTGAAATGATTCAATATGATATATGCTTATATCAGTACAGATAAATTGTTGTAGAAAGGAACAATAGAAATTCAGACCTTCTCGAGTCTCGACAAGAGGTTCTGGGAAGGGATGTCAATAAAACGTAACGACAACCCCTCTGAATATACCCCCTCCCCTCCTGCCGAGATAAGTCACCCCTAAGTCAAGGTAACCCCCAAGTCAAAGTCACCCCTAAGTCAAGGTAAACCCCAAATCAAAGTCACCCCTAAGTCAAGGTAACCCCCAAGTAATGTTAGCCGAATATATCACGTACTCAACCCCACCTCACGAACTCAAACCCATACAGAGATACGGTTTTGGAGACGTGAAACCCCTCATCCACATGCTGTATAACCCCCTTGATGGGGAGGAAGGAGTGAAGGCTGATTCGGAGAAGGCTTCAATCTGGCTTTACCACAGGTACGAAATTATCCTCGGATTGTGGTGATCCGCCCCTGAACTCATTCATTTCTGGTGGTCTCATTCTCATTCTCATTTATTTCTTGTGGTCTCGTCAGAACCAAATCTATCTACGAGAGATGTACCTATCAGGTTCGATAGCTCGTCATTTTTATCTTCACTCAGGTTTTCCATCTACATGAACGAACACTCCATGTACGCCAACTTCATGGAACGTCACGGAATTGGAATACTCGTCATTGGTACGTAGATTCAATCCGTGTTCATGTTTCTGAGCCTCTATGAAATATGATGAAATAGATCTAATATTGTGTCATCCATTCCGTTTCCAAGTTTTGAAGAATGCGCTCGATCCGCCTCACAATGAAATGAACTCTCCGGCAAATTGTACCGGTGCAACAATAGGACAACAATAGGACAACAATAGGGCAACAATAACGCAACCCCCCTCCGCAGGAATCAAGATCATGTACCTGGTAATCTCGGTCATGATTATGGTCCTGACAGCGCTCATGTTCGATTTGGCAGATTTCAAGCAGTACGGTGTGGTATGGGCTCAGCAGTGGCCAGATCCACCAGTCAATGTCACAGGTGAGAAACTGTGGTGATTCTGTGTTACAGACTTTGGTAATTCATACCGCAGATTGTACTGCGGTACTGCCCATTTGGACGGTGCTAACCCTGGTATAGTTCGTAGTTCTGCACGTTGTGCCTCATTGTTGTATTCTGCGGATTGAGTTACCATACATCAATATGGATCGATAATATCATTGAGCTTATCTAATCTATTAGAAATGATATGTTTGATTACCTCATTCAGTTCCCCCAAGTTTTGACACCTTACTTTATCACCCAGGCATCAAGGATCTTCTTTTCCCGAAGATGGTTGCCTGCGAGATCGTCCGTTGGGGTCCATCAGGTCTGGAGGATGAGAATGGAATGTGTGTCCTGGCTCCCAACGTCATCAACCAGTACATTTTCCTCATCCTATGGTGGTCACTAGGTAAGTCTGAAAGCTGTGAAAAGTCCAATTTCTTTCCATGCATAAGATTTGGAGTGGTATGACAGAAAGCCCTTAGGGAAAGCAAGATGGGGCCATAATTCCAGCGGGAATCGATTCAGCGTCCAAAAATACATGGGAAACGACCTTTTTTTTGCATGGAAATGAAACAAAAAATTTCGCTGGATTTTTTGATCCGAACATCGGTAGAAATGGAAATGAATGCACCCACACTTTTATACTCCGTTTTTGGATGTCTCTAATGTAGACTTAACTGGTACTTAGGACACATTTTTTCCGCCAATTCATCTCTCCTACTATCATACTACCAGTAACCACCCTTTTTCATGACCATATCGGATTCCTACTTGCCGCTAAGTCACGCCCAAATCATGATTTCAAACCTGTGCTACCAAAACAAAAAATCAATGGGACACACAGTGATCAAAAACGGCGAAAATGACTTTCTCGAGAGACATACTTAAAAAAGTGTTTCCGGCCTTATTTTTGACGTAGAATCCGAATCTGGTGGAATTATCGAGCTAGCAGATTGGGAAAGCAGTGAAAATTCCAATTCCTTCCCATGTTTAAGATTTAGAGTCGCATGACAGATAGCTCTTAGGGAAAGCAAGATAGGGCCAAAATTCGATCGGGAATCGATTCAGCGTCCAAAAATACATGGGAATCAATGGTATTTGCATGAAAATGCAACAAAAATTTTTTTCGAAATTCTGACAACAGTATCGATAGAAAATGAAGTGAATGACTTCACACTTTTATGCGTCATTTTTGAAGGTCCCTAATGAAGTCTTAACCGGCGCTTACGACACTAATTTTCCACCAAATCATCTCTCCTACTATCACACTACAAGTATCGACTCTTTTGACGATCATGCTCAGTTCATACTTGCCGTGAAACCACGCCCAAATGACGATTTCTCTCCCCTGGGAAGCATTCACTACAAAAACAAGAAAATCAATGGGACACACAAATAGGCCAAAAACATTTTTGCACGTGACATACTGAAAAATAGTGTTTCTGGCCTATTTTTTGACGTAGAATTCGAATCTGAAAGAATTAGAGAGCTAGCTGATTGGGAAATTGAGGAAAATTCTAATTTCTTCTCGGTCATGAGGCTCTGAGTCACATGATATACAGCTTCTCAGGGGAGCAAGATAGGGCCGAAATTCGATCGGGAATCGATTCAGCGTCCAAAAATACATTGGAATCGATGGTATTTGCATGAAAATGCAACAAAAAATTTTCTTCGAATTTCTGACAACAGTATCGATAGAAAATGAAGTGAATGACTCCACACTTTTATACGTCATTTTTGAAGGTCCCTAATGAAGTCTTAACCGGCGCTTACGACACTAATTTTCCACCAAATCATCTCTCCTACTATCACACTACAAGTATCGACTCTTTTGACGATCATGCTCAGTTCATACTTGCCGTGAAACCACGCCCAAATGACGATTTCTCTCCCCTGGGAAGCATTCACTACAAAAACACGAAAATCAATGGGACACACAAATAGGCCAAAAACATTTTTGCACGTGACATACTGAAAAATAGTGTTTCTGGCCTATTTTTTGACGTAGAATTCGAATCTGAAAGAATTAGAGAGCTAGCTGATTGGGAAATTGGGGAAAATTCTAATTTCTTCTCGGTCATGAGGTTCTGAGTCACATGATATACAGCTCCTCAGGGAAGCAAGATAGGGCCGAAATTCGATCGGGAATCGATTCAGCGTCCAAAAATACATGGGAATCGATGGTATTTGCATGAAAATGCAACAAAAATTTTTCTTCGAATTTCTGACAACAGTATCGATAGAAAATGAAGTGAATGACTCCACACTTTTATACGTCATTTTTGAAGGTCCCTAATGAAGTTTTAGCCGGCGCTTACGACACTAATTTTCCACCAAATCATCTCTCCTACTATCACACTACAAGTATCGACTCTTTTGACGATCATGCTCAGTTCATACTTGCCGTGAAACCACGCCCAAATGACGATTTCTCTCCCTTGGGAAGCATTCACTACAAAAACAAGAAAATCAATTGGACACACAAATAGGCCAAAAACATATTTGCACGTGACATACTGAAAAATAGTGTTTCTGGCCTATTTTTTGACGTAGAATTCGAATCTGAAAGAATTAGAGAGATAGTTGATTGGGAAAGTGAGGAAAATTCTAATTTCTTCTCGGTCATCAGGTTCTGAGTCACATGATATACATCTCCTCAGGGAAGCAAGATGGGGCCAAAATTCCATCGGGAATTGATTCAGCGTCCAAAAATACATGGGAAGCGATCTTTTTTGCATGGAAATGAGACAAAGAATTTTGCTAAAACTTGTGATCCCAATATCGGTAGAATCGATTTCCCGAAATTCGATCGATTCAGTATAATTTCTCTCCAATTCACACCTTCCATCTCTAAGACAGCCTGTCTACCGCTCTTTATTAATATGTGATACCGGTGGAGCCCATCTTCCAATACATTATGAATATCTTGCGGAGTGCGGACATATATTGCAAATACTGTTTCGGCTGTATTATTATATACTGTGTATTGTCCGAGTAGGTGTTGATTCAACGTACTCGCCATGATAGTTATAGCCATGGTATTATTATAGAGAGAGAGGTTCGGTGTATACTATACACAAGCTTACCACTAAACATAGAGCGTATAATAGAGAAATATCGCATGGATTCATGACAGCACGTTATAGGTATGGACTAGACGAGGAATTTGGGAGACTGAAAAATGATTTCCCGCCAAAAGGCAGGATCAATTACACCCTAATTATATTTTCAGTGTTTGTTATCGTGTCCAACGTTTTCAACGTTTTGACCGGCATAATCCGGGTGGTGTTCATCTATGGATCTTACCGACGAATGTTGGCCAGCGCTTTCCTCAAGGATGATCCTCACGTAAGTTCAGGGATATGAAATAACATCGTGTATTATTTAGGGGCGTGGGAATGATGGGCGTGACAACGGGATTATACAGATGTTTATAATCATGGGTTTATGTGATTGGAATTCGAAGGATGGGGGGCTATGATAACCTCGGGTCAGTGCCAATTTGTTCTTGAAATCGCGTGCTGATTCTGAACCTATTTCACGGGATTTTCCCCCTCGAAAACAATCTCTCCCTCTCTCCAGTACAAGAAAGTTTACTACAAGATCGGCACATCGGGCCGAGTCATCCTAAACGTGCTGGCAGCCTCCATCTCCCCATCCTGTTTCCAAGAAATAATGAACAACGTGTGCCCGAGGTTAATACGTGCTCACGTGTCAAGGAAGGGCCGTAACCTTGGTGATGACCCTAACTTGTAGTGCCTGAATCAATATAATCCACACATATATATATCACGCGTGAGAGGTGTCGCGTGAGAGAGATGACGTACGGTCATGCGCGTGAGGGTTTCATATTATATGTGTGTGTTTGTGCGCGCACGCATGGTGTCACAACGTGGTGTTAGAAAGCTCAGACTTTTTTCAGATAAATAATACGTAACTTTCACATAATATGTTGATAATACCTGGGTATGTATCATGTTTGTGTGTGTGTGTGGTAGGAATGGGTCATGGATCGGGCTCGTTAATGAATTGTCATTATAAAGAAGATGAGATTTTGCTCAATCCCAGAGCATTCTGTAGAAATTTCTGAAGACATCAGGAATATTCATTGCAAAATCAAGAGCCCATGTGACAGCGAGCGCTGTTTTTTAGCTTCTTTTTCGTTTTTTGCTGAAATTCCTTTGGATAGTGGCTGAGTTATATACATACCTAATACCTATAGTGCGTCCCAGAGACATTTTGACCAAGATTTGACTAATTTTAACGCGGGATATTATGATTACAATACACAATCCAACCAATGATTGATACAATTTTGTATAACTAACTGTGTGCACTTTTTAACTTTTTAGAGTGGATATGGACGACATAAAACACAATTTCGTGCATTGAAGTTGATATAATGTTTCGGAGGGTTATATGGAAGGATTATAGCAAATAATACTGGTATCTTGCAGTGCCTGGCCTTTTTAACTTGAAAGCTTTTCATCATTGTTTTGATCACTTCTAGATGAGCTGCATGGTTGTTTGAAAACTAAAAAATAACAAAATAGACATATTATTTGCAGAGAAAATAAACTGTGCACAGTTAACTGTTTAAATTTTTAACAATATTTTTACATCATCGATTTGCCATACACTGCAGTACACTGAAACACTATGTATAAATGCACCAGCTGCTATGGGCGATGACCATAGCCAGAAGTTACTTCTGTTCACAGCCAAATAATGACGATGAGGCTACTTTCCTTTCCGAAGGTTTTTCCAGTTATTCCTTTATTGGAATAATCACCCTGCCTTATTTTTTAGTACTGCAGATAGTACACGTTGTGATCGATTATATTAATATGAATTTGAAAACCAGATAGGAGTATAACATGAGATATGATATATTGGTACGTTATTTAATGATGATATAAGTCTATGATATCCTCAATTAGTTGAAAGTAGCTGGCCAAGAAACCTGTTTCAGCAAAATTTTTAGTTATTTTGCCTCCATATAAAACTCGTAGATGATATCTAACATTTTGTTTCTGAAAATATAACCTGATTATCGTTTGGAGTTCAACATGCACACATAATATGTATCAAATATGTACCAGCCAGAATAACTTTATCCGTTATGTTATAACATTTCTATATTAATACCTTTTCGTGTCATTGATTATTTAGTTTCAACCCCCTTTCTACCCTACCAAAACCTCAAATGATCAGGTTGAGATGTGACTATCAGCTATTGCATGTGCACTCAAATTCCTGATAAGAGATCAAGGATACTACAATAATGCTAGGGCACCAAACATAACCAAAACAAAGAATGATTTACAAAAATGCCAGCTCCGTCACTTCAGGTCAAGCAATAAGTCCTTGAATAGCCTTTGAATGCTTCAGTTAATGACCTGAACATAATATATTATGCCCTGCCTTGAATAAAACTGACACCTTGATGAAAACCGTTTAGGTTTAAGTGGTTCGAAAAATAGTCTGTTTTACTTTTAGATTTGGTCTTGTCTTGAATAATTCAACCCTGTTTTGCTCCATTTCTCATTGCAGGTCAATGCATGCAGATAGTCACATCACAACCAATTAAAATTTCTCTCCTTTCCAATCCCTGCATTTACTCTCCTTTCAACTGAACATAATATATATTTTAGTGATTGCATAATTTATTCTGACATGATAATATTCGCTATATATTACCAACATTTCCTTATTTTGCCCAACAACTAACAAAATTACCTTGTTACAGGCATGTTTAACTAGCGTTACACGAAGATTGCTAACAGAGATGGTATGTGTTTAACAATAACGATGTATACAGCTTTAACTGTCCCCATATGTATTATGTATGCGTTCTTGTGGAGTAGGTAGAATAATGTAGAATGATCTATACCATATAGACTCATGATAGTGTATGATGATTTTTCTTGGGTTGTATCCGGGAACCGTAACAAAAGTACAAAATTGAAATTACAGCAAAAATTCACCAATTTCCAGCAAATCAAATTCCAAATTTTGGCACTGTGAAAAGTTCAAATTCATTTTTGGTCTTTGGGTGATTATTCCACTCATGAATTATTGAAAAGGTTTACAATTTGTATTTCTTTTGCCTTTGTTCTTGCTCCTTGCTACTGATGACTTGAAGCGTTACACGGTAATTGAAAGTTGTTGCTATGAAAGGCACCAGACAGGACTTTGAAAGGTCATTGACCCAAAAGATGTTCCAGTTTCCAATCCGGTCACTGGTTCACTGCTTCTACAGATGGAGCTCACAACTTGACCAATCCTCAACCTCCCCCAAGCAGAAAGAAAAGAGACAGAGACCAAGATCTCCCTTATCTCATCGTCTTGAGCCTTGAGGTATGGCCAATTTCAGTAGACAATAAATCAGTTGCAATTTTTATCGTGTAATGATCACTGCACAATTGATCATGTAGAAGTATCATTTATATATCGTCATTTATGCAATTTCTCGGCAATTTTCTCGGTGGATGGAGCCAATATGACGCTACGGATGTATGGCATAATATCATCATTTTCTTATGAGTACACTGTCCAGAACAGTTTTCCGAGATCAGTCCTCTAACTGCATAAGTGGATCATAGGACTTTCAGTTTAAACTATATGCTGTTGAGGCTATCATTGTGCCCTTGTATGTAGCTTGATTTTTCAGTGCATGGTCTCGAAAACCACTCCCTTTTTCTAAGTGAATTATATTCCTTCCCGCATCATTGATAAATCTGACGCGAGATCTGTAACTTTACTTTGAGTAGATGAATTCCCCTTGCCAGTAAGATACGATCTTACACTCTGTCAGACTGCTGATTATCTTGGATCAAATCACGAGATTCCGAAACAGAATGACCCTTTCGATACTTCTCATGACTAAATTTTGATGTCTGAGTCGGTCTAGGCACCAATTTAAGTATGTGATTATCGAATAATTAATAACAGACCATTTTCTCAGAGTATCTCCCGTATCCAAATTCTGGGATCCTTAACTCCCAGGTTACTATGATCTGTATGTAGCAAGACATTAGCATCAGAGGATGATAAGACACCCAAATTACCATGTTGACCTGACGTAGTAGAGTTGATTCCTCAAGATATTTGCCGTATTACGATATACTTGGCTACGCCCTCTTGGCGAGGGATCCAAATGTACACACACGCACAGACGATTAACCAATTCAAGAGGTCATCATTGCTTTGTCCTTACAAGCTTTTGTCAAGAATTACTTCATTGTCATAGGTATATGAACTGGTTTTATATAGGAGGATCATATCATTAGTAAGCTAACACTAGGGGGTAGCCAAGATAAACCCTGCCTACTCGGCATTGCTCATATCTCACGGGTCCCAGTTTGTCATCCAATGGACTTTGACCATGTAAGTGGCTAGCCACATATCATACACGTCGGATGTGATGGGATAATGGCCTGAAATTACACATGCTGTAACCCATGCTCAGGGCTTGGAGAGGGGTTAGAATCATTAGCCCTTATAAGGAATAATAGCCACCCATATGGATAGTGCATAATTAGTCCCCTTGGTACGTTGCTTATACAAGCTACCTGATGCCATTATGATTCGGCCGCATCCTGGAATGAGAAGAGAGAGCAAGATGACGTGTGCTCATTTGTTTAGTCATGCTCATTTTATCCTGGCATCTTCCTGTACTCAATTACTCCTCGCTAATGCTCCATCTCTCCTTCTGAGGGTTCCTGATGATATCACCAACAGGTTATTACACTTTGTATTTCGATAATTTGGCATTGAGCCTATGATCAGTTTAACTGCTTACTTTGTGTATCACAATACTTACTTTGTGTTCCATTCACCAGGTCGTTAGATTTCCGAGAAGAACTGGTATTTGTTGTGAAATTGCATTCTGTACACACCCACACACATGTAATCTCGAGATTGGACATTGTGATATGCGCTCTGTATATAGTTCGCATTGTAGCACGAATCACACCACATATATTTGATTGGCCCCGTATATCTTGATGTCCCCTTCATGTGATACCAACTCATCATCAAAGGATCATAACAGTGGTCATATAGGTGTGACTGGTTGTGATGTTAGTGCATTAGTTACTCACCAGCATAGTATCATGCTCTCAACTACTCCTGATTGCTATTCTACTCCCATGCTAGCATATTCCTCAAGCCAATTTCGTTACACAGTGGTGTCATAGAATATATGAGTGGATTGTCAGGGAATATGTGTGTGTGTGCTGTTGTTTCTTGGAAAGGCGTGGCTCATCGCGCAGCCATCGCTTCATTTCCAACACAAGCTTTCTACCGAACATTCCGTCTTGTTTTTAATCTTGTAATGGCACCATTTTAAATGAAACGTTTCATAGCAATTTTCTCAACTGCTCTCAATGATTTGATCGCTTATCTTATATCTATTCTAATGCCTACATCCTAAGCAGCTGACACAGTTTCTAGTTTTGCTGAATCTGTATTTTCTCTACCTCTCTTGCCAAGTCATTCAACTCTAGCCACAGCATGGTTATCATTTTGCCTCTAAGGCAATTTAGTTTACTATCAGATAGAACTGTTATCCTTGTATGGGACTTACAATCAAAGTTGCTAGGTGCTTCCAGTTTCCTTAGCAACAGTCACCCATTATGAACTGCTCTTGGCATCAATTTCTTTGTTAGCCTCATTCTCGAAGAAGCCTGAACAAAGTACAGAGTAATCATCTAGAAAGCATATATTCCTCCTAGTTCTAGAACATCAGTCATGACGTCTCTCTCCTGCACTCAATTTGAACCGGTAGTCAAACTTCTGTCATGTTAAGCTCGAAACAGTGGAGTGAGATGATGTGTAGTTATGCAATTTTCAGAAGTGGCGGAAAGCAGTTTACTAGTCCAAATCATGTATTATGTATTTCATATTAGACCAGTTCCGTACCTGAGGCTAACGTATGCTGAGTAGGTGCTAGTAAGGATTGTAATGTTAATCACTGCAACTTATGCAAACCAAGCCATTTGGCACAATGAGAACTGTAATTATATTGCATTATCACATAGCTCCTGCTTGTGCACTGCGCGAATAGCTGGTTAATCGTTTGCACATGATTTATGATAGGTTGTACTCATATTTATATTTACCTCAATCTCTCAAATGAATGTTGGCTAATTTATCATGTTGCATCCATTATTTTTTGAATATTCCAGTTAGTTAAAAGTATATCAGCCGAGTTGCTCTACTTATAGGTTCAAGTTTTTTGATGATCTGCTAAAGTCTGAAAATGGAAGCCGTCTCGTAAGGAATGCTTACGTGACTATACCTGACTCAAGATGAGGTTGTTACTATTTGAGAAAACGTAAAGCAACTACATCTCGGAAGAAACGACAACAACAGTAGAGACAAGCCCCAAGAAGTCCAACCGTCCAAGGAGCCATGGTGGTTGATCTTATTTCAGGGAATTTCAAGGGACTCTTTGCAGTCAAATCTGTAAGTATCGATGATGGATGGGATCAGATGAACAGAAACTACATGGTTATGTTTTGCATTATGTCCGGGACCATAATGACGTTACGTCAGGTTAGAAACCAATTCACCTAGAGCTCCAAACCAATATGTTCTATCTTATTGAGAAGGTTACCCAATCTTTCCAACCTCAGAATTTGGGCACAATAATAAACTGTGTGGGTGATGCAGCAAGGGAAACAGGTTTTAACTTTGCAAATGACAATGATGCTTTCGTCACGGACTACTGTTCAGCTCAGGGCCTGTTCACCCTAAAGGAAGCTTACTCGTTGTCTTGGCCAGATGAGGTGCCTTATCCAGGTTTGCATAAGATCAATAAAGCGTTCCAGATTGCTTTTCATAACCAACATATTTTGCTACAGGATTTTGCTTTTGACAGGTATAACACCATTGAAAGGTCTTGCTTGCCTTCCTGGGTATTTCTTGAAGAATGGAACCCCAATTGAATGCCCAGACCCAGAAGATGTGAAGCCCTTTACTCATGTGTACCACATTTGGTACATGTTTGTTCCATTCTACTTCTGTGCAGCAGGAGTTGCTTTCTTCTTCCCTTACACCATCTTCAGACACCTGAGCGGCATCTATGACATAAAGCCCATGTTAAAAACTCTGACATGTGACATTGAGGTAATATATCACACCAGCAACAATCTGTTCGCAGTAATGTTGAAAGCACTCGGGATGTAGTACCTGCTTGCGTGTACAAATAAAAGTTTAATTTGAGTGTCGACAGAAAATCTATTAACAAATTCCTCATTTGAAGTGTGTAAACCTTATAACTCGTGAAGGCATGCTTATAACGGACAATGAAATTCCCAGCCTTACACTGAAGAAGATCTGGCCAGAAAGGTTGACAATGTTTCAAGATGGCTCTACATCAAACTTGACCCTTTCATGAACAATGAACAACCATACACTCAGATAGTCCACAAACATTCTCTTTTCTATACTGGTAGGTCATGCCTATCCCATTTCCATATTTGAGTCAATGAGTCAGTGCTTTATATCATGAGTCATTTTCAGGGACTTCAATAGACCTGATTACTTGTTTCAGTTATGGTAGTGAAACTTTTGTATCTCCTTGTGAGTTTCCTGGTGTTTTACGGCACAGATCATGTATTTGAACAGGGAGACTTTGCAACCTACGGCTATGATGTATTGAAGAGTATGCCCACGGTAATGCCTACCAAAATCTCTAGATGACGACAGCAAAACTAAAAATAAGGTCGTTAACCAGTTTTTTTCCTCTTTCAGGGTCTTTCATACCAAATCATGGACATCCTATTTCCCAAAATGGTGGCATGTGAAATAAGGATTTGGGGCACCACTGGACTCCGTACCGAATCACTCCTATGTGTCCTCCCGCAGAATATTGGAAATCAATATTTCTTCCTCATGTTTTGGATGCTTCTCATAACTGTGATCTGCACCAACATCCTCTCCATTCTCATCACCACTTTCAGATTTGTGTTTGTAGCAGGGAGCTACAAACGGTTTTTACGCATTAGTCTCCTGAAGGACCACCAGCGATATCATAAGGTTTACACTCATATTGGGACTACTGGAAGGTATATCCTGCTGCTGTGTGCACAGCATTCCAATCCAAAGGTCTTTGAGGATCTAATGGAGATCATTTGCTCTCTCCTAATTGCTAACTACCACAAAAGGACAGAGCAAGGTCGTATAACGAACAAAGAGGGTAGGGGCAAGGGTAGGACTAGTAAAAAGAGTGATTTTAGTAAAACTCCGGTATAGGGCTACTAAATAGGTTTTATTTCCACATAAATATGCATAGGCAACCAGATGCTCAGGTCACTTGATTGTGATTGTGTCAGTCATAGGAGGGTGTGGCACATAGATCTTATCAGTGAAAGTGGTGATCATATTAGGAGGTATTTTCATATTTTATGGCACGGCTCAAGCTAGTTTATTTATTATTTTAACCGTAAGTATTTTATACTCCAATACATAATAGATTAACATAATGTTATGTGCTGATAATATGAGATTCAAGTATCATTTTACTTACTAAGTCAATTGTCAAATGTAAGATAGCCACATAATTGAACTTCTACATTAATCTGAATTAAGCTCCTTTAGTTGACAATATAATGATTTCAGAGCCCATGTTCTCATCTTCTCGAATGATGAAAGGTTATTTTTGCAAGCATTAACATTGCTTTGGATTATTTATCTGATACTTATTATATCTTGTCACGAATTCATTTATCAATTCAATCATCTTATCACGTATCTAATCATTAACTTGAACATGAATTTATAGGCTATTTGTTATTTGTGTTTGATTGATTTTAGTTAGCAAACTAATTCAAGGTGGAATAATCACCCAAAAAGTTCACTGAAATTTGATCGAAAAATCTTATAAATTCAATTATCAATGCCCATGAAAAATTTGAAATGAAATTTTAACAATCCTACAAGCAAATAATGAGACCAATTTCAAGCTACCAATATTTTTTACATACCTACTAATTTCCTGAACATTCAACGCTGAGTACATGTCTTTCCTCAACGATGTAACCTCGCAAGAATCTCTAAAGTCACAATTGCATCAAAATCGTTACCATGACGACATAATATGATTCGCCTGCTGTAAACACAGTAATAAATCAGTACCGGATGAAGCGTGCCTGAAGAGCACTGTCGTCGGTATTACGTCATTGCAACGCTCCGAGGGTAGAATCAGCTTACTATAATAGTGACTGTAGATATTAGATAATATGATGCCCTCCAAAATAGCTGTTACCTTCATTCGAATTCTGCACAATATCTGATGACTATGTACATCTGTTAGAGTGTGTGTGATTGTAGTTCAATCACACATACATATCCAGGTAATAAGATTCAACTCAGGTGGCTGGTATATTATATTCACCGTCAGCTGTTTAATCCACACATCACATTACATACTCCCATTGGTTTTGATGAGTCACATGACCACAGTTAGCTGTCTCTGATTGGGTCTCATGTTCCACATGGAGTAGTCTGATTGGTGCAGCTCCACAAGAGCTCTTACCATTATATTATGAGAGTAGGGTCAATGACTTGGAACAACCAAACAAACGCTGAATAACACACCAATATATCTGTATGTACACCTCATGACCTTTTGCTCTGCATAGAGTGCATAACATGATGAATTGACGATGTTTGGGGTGAGAATGATGATAGTTCTTCCATTGGGGGACATAACAAATCCTGCAACTGCTAGTACCGATGATTAGAAACCTGAATCCTAGGAACGAGTAAATACCACACCCTATTCCCGCTTTTTATTCTGTGAAATGTGGCCAATGCACCTGTCTCATGACATATAATGATGATATACAAACCTGATAGATACAGCCCATCACTGTTGATGCTCACACAATGTATGTCAATGTACAGTTCCCTTAATTAACTGATATCAGAGTAGGTTTTAAGCGTGCTATAATTTTAGTTAAAATCTTATACTTTTGACGAGTGAACTGCTGACAGGCGAAAGACGCAAAGACCGAGTTAAATTGGTCGCGCGGAATCAAATTTTGCTTTGTTTTTGTAGCGATATGTATGTTTTTTCGCCAGAGTTTGTATTATTTATCTGGAATAAATTAAATTTCCAGTTTGTATCTATCTTATTTCTTATTTTATTTCTTGAGGTACCTGAGTAGTCGGTAGCTATGATAGTTTTTCATTGAAACGGCAAAGGCTATCTCGAATTCAGTGTTATTACTAATCGATGGAAAATTGGTTTTAACATGCCCTTGAAACCTATAAGCTTAGCCTTTATTGGCATTCACTGCACATCTTCCCATTATATGTTTTTGCGTCACATAACCATCTACAAGGGAAGAAGATACAACTTTGCTACAAAGTAATTGTTCGTATTCCTTTAAGTTTTGTTTCATAGATTGTTTCTTTCCAAGAAGGAAACAGGAAATGATTGTTCGCGAATTTTCCTTTTCAAATATTCATTCTTCACTTCTGCACCCTTTTTATAAGATAATAAGGCATGCCACGCCTGCCTGGGTTATAAAGAGAGCATATGGAGTAATCTCCGTAATCTCGATGATGTACTGATTAGTGATCACCTTGACTTTATTGTCATAGACTGTCTAGCTCTATTAATATTGTATGACTTGATGATATGTTAGTTGAGATCAGTGACAGACTTGTCATAATGCCAAGCGTTATATCTATCACCATGACAACTAAAACATCGCTGTCCTACTGTGTGACGTGTGTGTGTAGGTATTGGCTATGTTAAGTAGGTACATTACATCATAATGGACAATGCCAGTGCTCCGCCACACACACACACACANGCGATTCCACTAACTTTAGAAGGAGGCAGTGCTGTTTCAAATGTTCCTCTCCTAGACCTAAGATAATGAAATTTGAGTCAGATAGTTTAAATCTTGTCAAGGTTCTTTGTGAGGACTCGCAGCAAATTGATGTGAGTACCTGCTCTCGTGGGACTGGGTGCGATTCGCATGAAAAGACTTTTGTTCGGGATTCCTTAGAGAAGGCTGCTGTCGCAAAGACACATATTTCAACGTATGAGCATTACATAACCCTTGCCACTACATATAAACTCGAACTTTCCATCACACATATTCTGCATTATGTTGTACATTTTTAGATGGTAGAATAAAGAGATTATTGATTGCTGGGGAGTTTGATAACAGCAATCATTATTGCCCAGTACTGTATCGGTTGAATGGAGACGATATTCTTTGGTCTTACCGATGAATCTATAGAGCTCTAGAAGAAATGGACACAAAAAAGTGTCCAATTTTGTCCAATTTTGTCCAAATTTACCCTATTTTTTGAAAATTGGACAAAAAATTGTTGCCCAAAATTACCCAAAATTGCCCAAAATTAGACTTGGCCCCCCCTGTATATCCCAACATTGCCCCCACTGAAACTCCTGGGACCGTATGGTTTCTGCATTTTCGTTGGCTGTTCCCATATCACGTGACTGTAACTCGCGATTTCATTGGTTCATTCCATGTCACGTGACTCACCTACTCGCAATACCATTGGTCTGAAGTCCAGTACACACTATCTATCTACAGTGATGAGTAAAGTGTCTGTAAATGTATAGGGCGGAGGACAGCCCGCCATTCTACACTGCCATACTCAATGTATAACGTATATTGAGAGTGTACTGTACAATGTACATTCTATAATTGTACAAATTGCGTTTATTCTAACTTTGTTAATGCTACTACACCATACCTGAATGAATACACATTGTGTTGATGATAGGGCGTGGCTTGCACAATTGCCCAATAGCTGCAGCAGCATAATAATACGTGCTATTCTTTGCAATACATGGATCATTACATCATGGTCTATTAGCCAATTCTGATGTTAATGAGGATGTTCCGACTACTTCTCTTTGACACAATGAGAGAAGGTTTTTGACGTGACTTTCGTCCTGAATCAGAAGTTTTTCCATCAAAATGGTCGGATTGATTATCCTCGGTGGAAGAATTCATGGAATTTGACATCCTCGCTTTCCTCTCTTTATCATGCTGAATATCTTCATTCTCTGGAGACAAATTTCCTTCCTGAGTGTCAAATTTCTCACGGAATTGCCATCCACTCACATATGCTTGATGGACGGAAGTTCATAGCTTTGGCTGAATCTTGGAAATGCGCCAGAAGAGTTCCCAGTTGGTGGCGTGCAATGTGTGTGTATAATCTGCGATGTACAATGTACAATGTACACAAGTACAATGTACACACATGGTAATTGCACATTGTACTTACTCTCGGAGATCGCACATTGAAGAATCATAAGCAATAAGTACGCTCGTGTCGAAACAGTAAGTAGGAGTGCCACACTGCCACGGTTATTGGTCATTCATAATCAATGAGACAGGGATAACCCCATATTCTCTTCAAATCTATGTTTTCGTCGATTCTAGTCAAGCGAAAACAATGTTTTTAGGTGCCATGGGCACATGCACGCACGCTTATAGTTAGGCATTACCTAACTATTTCCCGTTTCTTTCATATTTCCCCCCCCCCCCAAATAAATCACACTTTTCCCCAGACTTCTGGTGTTCTTCATGGTACGCAGCGCTGACTAACTTAAACTTATCCCGATTCATGCTGACATTATATTCTGTCAAGCTGTAGAATTTCACAGTTTTTTATCATATTATATGTCTCGTGACTCATATAATAGCTGTTATTATGAGCTGCATCTTTATCTAGATCACAGATTTTTCACAAATTTCGGATCATTAAAACGGCACTTACCTTTAAATGGCACCATATGNCACAAACATGCTGTCATTAGCAGATGTTAGCTAGAATAATTGTACTCGGATTACGTCACAGTTAACTAATTATTATCCGAGTATGACCTAATTACTGTTGACTCAATCTCATCGCCATAAAAGGCGTGGCTGAGAAGATATGGCTGAGGACAGCTGTTACCAGATAGGAGAACAACAGGTGCATCTCTTGTATATTTGTGTGTGTGTGTGTGTAAGTGTGTGTGTGTGTAAGTGTGTGTGTGTAAGTGTGTAAATGTTGCTGTACTCATTATCATCTAGTGCATTGTGTAACCAAGGTAATTACAGACCACGCTCCCTCTCAATTACCATGGTAATGAGTTACCATGGTAACTAAACGACCACCTCTTGTAAGAGGATATCATGTTATAATAACCGTTTAGCCGGATTATGTATATCCCAACATTGCCCCCACTGAAACTCCTGGGACCGTATGGTTTCTGCATTTTCGTTGGTTGTTCCCATATCACGTGACTGTAACTCGCGATTTCATTGGTTCATTCGATTGTCACGTGACTCACCTACTTGCAATACCATTGGTCTGAAGTCCAGTACACACTATCTATCTACAGCGGTGAGTAAAGTGTCTGTAAATGTATAGGGCGGAGGACAGCCCGCCATTCTACACTGCCATACTCAATGTATAACGTATATTGAGAGTGTACTGTACAATGTACATTCTAAAATTGTATAAATTGCGTTCATTCTAACTTTGTTTATGCTACTACACCAGTACACCACACCTGAATGAATACACATTGTGTTGATGATAGGGCGTGGCTTGCACAATTGCCCAATAGCTGCAGCAGCATAATGATACGCGCTATTCTTTGCAATACAGGGATCATTACATCATGGTCTATTAGCCAATTCTGATATTAATGACGATATTCCGGCTACTTCTCTTTGACGTGACTTTTGTCCGGAATCAGAAGTTTTTTCCATCAAAATGGTCGGATTGATAATCCTCGAGCGAAGAATTCCTGGAATTTGACATCCTCGCTTTCCTCTCCTCATATTCATGCTGAAAATCTTCATTCTCTGGAAACAAATTTCCTTCCTGAGTGTCAAATTTCTCACGGAATTGCCATCCTCTCACATATGCTTGATAGACGGAAGTTCATAACTTTGGCTGAATCTTGGAAATGTGCCAGGAGAGTTCCCGCGTGCACTGTGTGTATAATCTGCGATGTACAATGTATAATTTACACAAGTACAATGTACATTGTACTTACTCTCGGAGATTGCACATTGAAGAATCATAAGCAATACACTCAGTTTTTTTTATAAGAAACTTATGGAAATCCTAGGCTAGAGGTTTCTTATTTTTCCGCGATTTTGAGCCTACAAGTTTCTTAACTGGTTTCTTATTTCTGTATCCTATACAATTTTCGAAACTAACATGAGTCAACATAGTTGTACTGAATTCAGAAGTCTATACCATCGGTGTTCTCAAAATGTCTATCAGATGTGGCAAATGTGTGGTATGCGGATAGAAGTGAAGGGGCTGGGGTCTTCTGTTGATAGAATCATCGTTGTACTAGGATTCTGTACACAAATTTGAGAATTTTAGGCTCAAAGTTTCTTAGTTTCTTAATTGCAAATCAACGTAGTTTCTTAATTTTTCCAGGATTCTAGGCTAAGTTTCTTAAATTTTCGGAAATCCTAGGCTCAGTTTCTTATAGAGAGTTTCTTATAGAAAAAACTGAGTGTAAGCACGCTCGTATCGAAACAGTAAGTAGGAGTGCCACACTGCCACGGTTATTGATCATTAATTATCAATGAGACAGGGACAACCCCATATTCTCTTCAAATCTATGTTTTCGTCGATTCTAGTCAAGCGACAACAATGTTTTTAGGTGCCATGGGGCATGGGCACATGCACGCACGCTTATAGTTAGGCATTACCTAACTATTTCCCGTTTTTCTCATATCCCCCCAAATAAATCACACTTTTCCCCAGACTTCTGGTGTTCTTCATTGTATGAGGCGCAGACTAAGTTAAACTTATCCCGATTCTGGCATTATATAGAATTCTGTCACGTGGCAGAATTTCACAGTTTTTTTTCATATTATATGTCTTGTGACTCACACGTTAGTAATGTGCCGTATCTTTATCAAGATCACAGATTTTTCACAAATTTCGGATCATATAACGGTACTCACCTTTAAATGGCACCATTTGGCTCTGAGTTCCCCCGTTTCTGTATACTACTCTCATACTCAATCTATCAAGTACTATCTCCGATCATTATGTACAATACTCCGTGTGTATTTATATAGATGAACGGTATAATAGATGCAGTCCTTATCAATTCGCCCTTGGCAACCGCCCTAACAACGTCCCAACTCCCCGCTCTCTGATTGGCTGATCCCAGTCACGTGCTAGTTCCGGATTGGTCGATCGTTAGTCTATACTACCTTGGATTCCCCAGCAGCTGCTGTAATCCAGTGAGAACAAGCAAAATATACTGGCAGAGAGAGAGAGAGAGGGATTGTGCCTTGAAGTCGAATGTACTTGTTGTTATTTTCCTGTCTTTTTTAACGATTTTGTTCCTCGATATTGCTTATATTTTGCCTTTGTATCAATACTTTTTTTTCAGTTTTGGCTCTTTTGGTATTCCAAACCTATATAGCTTGAGTTAATCGTAGCGATATTGTTGACTGAAACAGCTTTCGGCTAGAATTCTCATCACAGTGTAGACGTTTCCCACGCATTTTCATCATCACTCAATTCATCACCCAATGTTGTCCTAGTTTTCTCAACATTCTTGGAATATTAAATCGAGTTTTTAGACCGCTATAATCAGTTATTAGGTATATTATTTTGGTGAATTAGTCGAGAGAATTCCTTGTCAATTGCATACCTTTTCTCAGCACATTCTTACAGTTCATAATTGCTTCATGAGAAAAAATAATTCTTATTTAATTTTCATCATTGGTCATCTACGTGCGCTCTTCATTCTCAATATTTCTATGGAACACTCCCCAGTCCCCATATTTCGTCATTGCATCATATCATCATGTATTATAGAACTCACCATTACATCACATCTTTAATAAGACTTCCCCCCCCTCCCTGCGTGTGACATCATTATTTCCACCACACAATCTGTGCACAATTCAGTCTTCGGACAGCATGTATATTATAGATAACATACACACACACACACACACACACACACAAACACA
>CAMPET010000034.1:241170-254808 GCA_946803715.1 Beroe ovata | reverse complement strand
CACACACACACACACACACACTATTCCCCGCCAGCCGCCCATACTTTCCCGCGGCCTACATGATAGAGATACCGACAACTTTTCGGGCTTCTTCTCCCACATGCTACACTTCCTATAAAGAGAGCTGAGTAGTGCAATTACACGTCATTGTATTAGTAGTAGTGGTGTGAATATCGAGATATATGGTCCGTGTATAATACTTATCTGTCTAGACTCTGGACGGTATATTATAAGGTCATGTTTATTTCGGGATAATATCGATAACTTCTAATGGAAAGAGAGAAGGGGTTTTTCAGTTATCAGCCCTATTATGGGGTGTCAATACTAAGATCAATATAACCTCTGATAGACCATGAATCATGAAATGGTGCAGAAATCATTTGGGCTATTATATACTAGGAACATGCCCGTCTTAGAAAAGGTCTGCTCTGCTAGGAATCCCCCGCTGTCACAGAAGAAATAAAAACCACTCTCCCTCCCAGGGTATACCACCTGTGGTACCAGTGGATCCCATTCTACTTCTGGCTGGCGGCTGCTGCATACTTCTTCCCATACCTCATCTACAAGCATTTCGGAGTGGGAGACCTCAAACCAGTGATCCAGATGCTTCACAACCCTATCGGAGATGAAGGTTCGTCATTATTAACCTTTTTGTGTCCTTCTTCCCTTTTTCAATGATAATATGTGGACCCAACTAATTTGCAACTTTTTTTGAGAACAGCACTACCATTTTTTGAAAACGTTTTCTTCTCGGAGAGAAACCTCAATAAATTTTTCGATATGATATATCCTCGCTCTGCACCATGTGTGTCGCAATCTGTCAATGATTTTTCGAAATTCCTGTCAGAGCTGCCACCTGTAGAACATCATGTGATTGCTGATTGCCTCCCGTCTCATTTCGTGTCAAATTTCACGAAATCTTTGCAAATTTTTTCTGTAAAACTACAAATCATGTGCGTTTGCGTCCCATGACAAAAATGTCATTTTGAGAGATAACGTCAGGAGGAGAAATATTAAATTTTATCGCAGAATTCGTCAAATTACACTCGTAGCGAATGGTAATATGAGTTCAGGTTATCTTCGAAATTTAGTTCATGGGTGGATTCAGATTTGAATATTATGTTCGCATAGTAATTTGCCATAATAATGGGGTCATGTGATTTTAAAAGGTTGGAATATTAAAATCCGTGATGTAACCGCAAACCTCTCAAGAGGACCTGCATCTTTTGGGATTTCATAATTTCGTGAAGTCAGCGATAAGAAAATGATGAAATATTTCTGAAGGGAAAAGTTCGTTACACGTTTCTTTATCAGCCTGAAAACAAGCAAACCTTTTTGAGATCGAAACTGTCTTTCACGTGATGAAGTATGATTTAACGATGACAAAATTTCCTTGTGATCTATTTATGCAAGTTTGAAGACATGCCATCGCAAATCGAGTGGAATTGGAAAATACTTGATTAATATCACATTAGGTATATTATTTGATTAATCACATATTTATATACTTCAGGTGAGCAACTGGCCATGGCGGAGAAAGCAAGCATGTGGCTGTTCTACAAACTCAACGTCTTTATGAACGAGAATACCATTTTTGCCGTATTGACGGAAAAACACCGACTTTTCTTCATCGTGATGCTGGTCAAAGTGCTCTACCTCATAATCAGGTAATTACCTCATTACCAGGTAATTATGATTTGTTATTGGAAATTGGAATTAATGATTCCTGCGGATCCGGGTTCAAGTCCCGGTCAATCCCATACTTTTTTGAGTCTCTTCCCTATCCGTTCATTGGTCATGATCTCAATTATTAAACTCAAATGATTGGTTATCGTCACATCTGTACTTCACCGATGATTGATTAAACCTGTTCATGACGTCAGACCTGGAATTTTCATTTGGTCATGACACCAAAATTCAGTGATAGCCTTAAACTCGTTATCCGAGCAGACCTCTGCGCAGCCTGTGTTACACTAATATCATTATGTTCAAAGACCACCGGTTAATAAGTTTAATCATACAAAATCCCTGGAATTCGATTGGTCCGCTGTCCCACTTCTCACGCAATCACAACCCCCGCTGAAACGTTAGGAATAATATTCCCTGAACTATGCTATTGAATATTCCGTGGTCAAAACATATATTCATTATTCATGCATGTAACTCCGTGAACAATTCATGAATTCATGAATGTCTGGAAATCTAAATGCTTGGAGCAAACTACCCCCCCCTCGGCTCCTTCTTTTCCTCTCTAAAGATTTCAAACTCTCAAGATTTAAAACTTGGCCCACCGCAATTCCACTTCAAAACGTTAACCCCTAACTTCCCCTTCTCCCCCTCTCTCAATGTTCACCGCTACACCTCATCCTTAACCACCTGATCCCTCTCTCAGTATCCTCTCTCTCTACCTGACCGATTCCATGTTCGAGATGGGCAGTTTTGTGTCGTATGGCAGCGAATGGGCACATACACTCCCGACCACTGATAACGAGACAACGCTGGTCAAAGATAAGCTCTTCCCGAAGATGGTCGCCTGCGAGATCAAACGTTGGGGTCCATCAGGTATTGAGGAGGAGCAGGGCATGTGTGTCCTGGCCCCCAACGTCATCAACCAGTACCTCTTCCTCATCCTATGGTACGTGTACAAATTATACTGGGATGATCATTGTACTGCAATATGTAGCACAGATTACAGACTCCGAACATGAGATATTTAAATTAACAAAAACCATCTCTATGATCCCTCACCCAGGTTCGCCATCATTTTCTGCATCGCTTGTAACTGTCTGTCCGTTCTCTTTGCACTGACTAAGCTCGCTTTCGTGTTGGGGTCCTACAAGAGACTCCTGGCCACAGCCTTCCTTAAAGATGAACTACGTAAGTACATCCGTTGTGTACTGACAGCTGTGTACCGTTATGTGTGTATGTCTCCGAATCCCCTGTTCGCACCCACAATCCATAATCCCAACTCCGCTTGTTGCACCTCCTCTATCCAATTCCTCCATACCCAATTCCCATGTGCCCAATCCCCCATTCCCCCAGTCCTCCATTCCCCCAGTCCCCCATTCCTCGTATCATCCAATCTAATCTCCTCTCTCTCACAGACTATAAGCACATGTTCTTCAACGTGGGGACCAGTGGCCGAGTGCTGTTACAAGTCGTGGCTACTAACGTCTCGCCACGGCTTTTCGAGGGAATTATGGCCAATCTGGCATCTAAATTGATAGCTGAACGTTTGAAGGGCAATGGTAAGGGAAGCGTCTAACACCGCAGTCCTTGATAATAGCACGACTCAGAAGTCACGTGTTGAAGTCACGTGACTGGTCACGTGCAAAACGCGTGTGACAGTTTTATTCTCGGATCATCACAGCTCCAGAGACACAAATATATCAGATCGGTGGCGCCATGACGTCATCCTCAAACATCGCTAGTTTTGTTCCCTGTAATGCTGAATTTAGGACGGGCTTTTCGAGGATAAAATGGGATATTTTCATATATTTCACGTGATCGATGTCGTGGCTGAAGGAATGTTTAGGACGGATAAATGACCATTTATGGACTGTCTCCAAAAATAGGATCAGAGAAACTAAAGCGCATGTTATACAAACATACACAACCATATTATTACATATTAATCAGATAGTATAACCCTCGTTCGGTTTGAATATATGGTATGATGTCTTGAAATAGTATTTTTGAAAAGTTCAAGCCTGGTGAATTGAGTGTTTGAAACCCAGCTCAATTGAGGTGGAAAATGAGTATCCGTTACCATGGAAGCAAAGTGCTGCGCGGCACGCCCTCTTTTTTAGCTTTTTGACGGAAGTTTGAAATATTATTTTTAACTATATAACATCTATTAAATATGCTACAAATTACGAATTTTAACATCTATAAGTGACAAGCGATTTACCTATTAAGACTAGCTCGATACATAGTTTAATGCACTTTTGGCAGTTGCAATTTGTAAATCCATGGCGAATGATTTGGGATTATTGGCCGCGACGTTTCAGAATATGGCAATGATTTTTAATACTATATGTTATTTTTGTAAAGCAATTATTACTCCCTTCCCCTATATTGAACTAAAAATCGGTACTTTCCATTTATTTTCCACTGTGTCCAGATGTGTCGCTCGTTTTAACGCTTTTTGTGCTGAAATGAACATTTCCTGCGCCTATTATCACCATATTTCAATTTGTAGTTTAACTAACATAGTCCCTTTCTTTGTGATTGAGAATGAAACAACTTGCTAAAAGTCTCATGAGTTAATCGAAAAATAGATAGTTGGGTGACTCTTCTTTCAATGTATTTGTAAAAACATATCAACTTCAAGAAATGAAGATTGGGTTGTAGATTGAATGTCTTTTATAGATCAAGATATCAGCGTTGATATTATGATATTGGTAACTTGCCAACTTGGGAATCGTTTACTCGTTCATATTCCAATCCCTTGGAGTCTATCATTTTCCAACTCCTAAATTTTCCAGTTTGAGCGATTTCCGAAATCTTCGTGATGATTAAAGTACACTATCTCTCTTGCTACCATTTCCAGCGTTTCTTCGTCGATAATTATGTGAAAACTTCTTTCAAAGACTAAGATTTTATTCCTATTCATGAACTCTAGGAAGCAACCAATAATATCAACTTTAACAATCATCAGAAAAATTCATTTTTCTTGATTATTGATGAAATTGATTTGAAAAGACGTACTTTGTAACTACTTGTTGACTGCGACACTGTACTATTATCAACATATTGAATATTTTTAACGTTAGGAACCTTGATTGTACCATGCAAACTTGCTGATCACACAGCGCACGAAGGATATTATACTGAAACCAAATAATCATTGGTGTTTCAAGGGTTATTTAATATAATCAGATTTAATCAATTGTTTATTACAATCCAATCGTTTCCCTGAGACCGACTTACTGATATTCATGGGACTTACCTTCTAAGCACGTCAGGAATTTAGGCGTGCTTCTGACTTAGCAGGGGGACGTCGCTTCGTGTACATGAAGCCTGTATTTCAATCGTGCGCGCATGAAGAACGCTTGCGCAACGCGTTCGAACTTTTACATCATACATATTTGATAGGACTGCGCCGCGCGTGGTCCAAAAAATTCAGATTTTTTCCACCGCGCGTGAGAAAGAGTGAACAAATAGCATCCGGCAACTCGTCTGATAGACTTATGCAAGCATGATTTTATTGATCGATGATAGACCCTGTCGAGAATTTCGATTTGCGCGCGCGCGGCGCAAACTTAAATTCTCAGATCACAGACTTGCATCAGCGGGATCTATAGCATCGCCAGACAAGTGCGCGCGCCGCGCGCAAGAAACAGTGGCATGGACAGATAACATCCGGCAACGACGATCATGACGATGAAGGCCCGGCGCGCGAGAAACATAGGATTAGGTCAGATAAAATCTGACAAGGTTTTGATGTCATACTGATATAGTGCAAGAACATGATTACAATTCAAGTTCACAACACAAAAACATAAATAATGTTCATATAGAAACAAAACTAAATTGGCGAACAATTTCGGAATTGCGATTAGGCTTGATAAAGCAGTAAGAGCTACTGCTAATCAAATTGAAAATGATTTCCACACCATAGGACTAGGGGCATAATAATAAATATGAGACTGAGACTGAGAGCGCACAAGCTGCTGAAAGTAGCAGCCATAATAAATTAACCTTGATTCAGATAGTTATCTCAGGCTATCGTCAGAATTTACAATTATTTACTGTCGAGTGTCGATTCTCCTGAAATCAAATTACTTAAGGTTTAATTTAAGCAGCATTGTATTTGACAAGGTGGAATTAACATAAATATGCGTTTTACGTTCGATAACACTTCCAAACATCCAGAAAAATGGGGCAAATTCCAGAAAAAATGGGCCATATAATGGGCATCATAGTGAAGCAGGATGTCGCTAGCTGTCAGGTCCCCTATAAAGTGAGGAAACAGCGAAAAGTAGAAACACAATTCCTCCAATTATAGTCACTGAAACAGAGATAAGGGTCAGGGTGAGAAACACACAAATCACACACAAATTCAAACAGACATACACAGTACACACACACTCACGGACACACTCACAGACACAGACACAGACACACACACACCCACACACACACACACACATAACACTCACACACACACATACACAGAGAGACCCACCAGTTTTAACTGATATCCGTTGGGCGATCATTCTGCCGCCTATAACTGCGCCGGCTGTACACAGGCTGTGACCAAAACAGCCCCCTATACACACTCCCCACGGATCCTGAACGTGAAATTGTAAACAATGATACAAACTGAAATTGTAAACTATGTTTAAGTTCAACGAGTAACGATGTTAAACACGGTCACGTCAAGAATTAGAAATGGTTTGGGAATCATCAAAATTCACGAGGATGCTTGAGACAGTGGTAGACTGAGTGAGTCGGGAGACGGCACAGGATTTAATGGGATGGGGTGAAACTGGGGTCAACTGTGAGGTTTAGAGAAGTTTGGAAAAACTGTTCTATCGTCAATCCAGTGAATTACTCCAAAATATAGTCATGTGAACACGTTGCGCGCTCCTATTCTACTCTGTGAACTGAAAAGTCCTAGGCAGGTTGGGTCACGCAACGTGGGAACATATAGTTGTCTAATTAGCACACCACTCGTCAATTAATCCAATTAAACACACCTCGCGTGACGATAAGATGATTGTTGTAATCTGAGATCTGTCTCCCCATTCAGCCAGGAACGTCATTGTGAACGCCTGAAAATGATCCTATGTGAAGTGATCAGTGTTGATACGCAAGGAAAATCAAAGAAAATCATTTAAAGTTTTGAGATGAATCAAATCTGGCGTTGATTGGAAATCACTACAGGTTTGAACGGTCTATGAGCAGCTTCTTACTGTAATGAAGATAGGTGAGAAGATTGAGGCTAGGAGATTTTGTAAGACAGATTGGGATTCATTACTGATTATGTCTGCAGTTCCTGATTCCAAATCTGACCCTGTCTTCTTATTACCAATCTGAAACGATATGGGGTATCACAATTATTCCAAGGAAAACCCAAATCTTTAGCTCTTAAACCCAATCTAAAGGGAAAAACAAAAATTGGGGACGAATGAAATCTCAGAAGCATTTTCCCACCTCTTCCTCTTTTTTCTTTAGCTCCATCTGAACCTCTTCAAGTTCTTCCTGACCCTCATCATCACTCATATTGTACCCTTCGTACAACATTCTCACACCTGTCAAATGAGTGGTGTCAAATCTTGTAGATTATAGATCAGTGTGGTGTCAGTTCAAGTGAATGAGTGATGTCAAGTCATACAATGGGTAGTTTAACTGTCAATTATGCCAAAGAAAGGTGTCAAAGTACAGAGTCAAGTCATCGGAACGCGTTATGTCAATAAAGTGAATTCAGTTAAACTCATCAGATCACCATTTATGACTCACCAAACACAACAAATAGGAGAGTTGCTGCATAAAAAGTATAGACAGGCGGGATAACAGTAGTAATGAATCCTAACACTACCGATAGTATCGTCATTATAGCTGAGAAAGAGAGGATGAGGACAAGATTATCGGCAACATGCGACCCCCTGATATGTGAACCCCTCACCCCGACCCCCTGGGATACTCGCTTACTTCTCGGGACGAGGAACATTTCTTCGAGAAAACGAGTAAAATCAGATGATCAACCCAAGGATCACTCACCTAAAGCACTGATAGCAGCGCCAAATATCAGTAATCGGGAATGTTTCATTGCCATTATCGCTGCTATGAAAAATGTCTTGTCGCCTGAAATAATGAGGGATTCATAACGGTTACAATAGTGACCCATGAATTTGAAAATTCGAAACTGAAAAGTGAATATCGAAAATATCAAACTTCGATTTTTACGATGGACTAAATAAGATTATAACCTATCTCAGGTACTATAACCTATATTTCTCAAACTAACCTATCTCTGAGACTATGATAACAGCAAGGGACACGAAGAAGGCATGCCAGAATCCAGGCTCCATGTATCTATCCAGAATATTGGCATATCCTGCGTCCACGGTGTCCAATGGGGGCACCTGAAGCAGGGAATATTGGAGAGAATTGATAGAGAATGGCGAATAGAAAACTTCGCTGAATAAGGTTGTTAAAAGTTTGTTTGGTAGAAAGGAAAAAGTCCCTCATTCGGCTTTCTTGGGGTATGTAAAAAAGGTCCAATGGGGGAAGTCAAAGAGGATCTATTTCACACCCAAACATAAACAAGTTGCCTATACCAAGAGGAAACAGCACCTTCATTAGGATGAAGCGCGATACATACACGACTATTGCCTCCATGAGAGTTGATACCACTACCAAACAGACAAAAATTTTGCAACGGGTACCTTTTCAAGATTTCATACTTATTTTTGTAGAAAACAAAAGTTTCTTTCAAATTGAGATCGAATTAGCGCTGCCTGAGAGAATCTTGGACCCCAGTCTGTTTTCATGTATTTTCTCTGGAACAATATTCTTACAGCAACAATACATCATGTAACCATAGTAACAAAATCATTTTGTGATTATCATTAAATGCATGAGTTAGGACTTAGGGATTGAATTGACTATTACATTGATCAATCACTTTCCCTATCGAAACTAATTTCCTTTCTCGATAAATGAATGTCTATTCTTCAATATAATACGGATACCTAAGTACACAAAGTAGCTGCTTTACTTTGGATTGAGTGAAGGATTTCCTAACAAAAGGATGTGTTTTACAGGCTTTTGTTTAATTGTGTGAGACAAACTCTTTGGATGGAGTTTTTGAATGGAGTTTTTGAATGAAAGCGAATTTCTTGGACATAATTTGGCGAATTCCCCCNATATCAGTAATCGGGAATGTTTCATTGCCATTATCGCTGCTATGAAAAATGTCTTGTCGCCTGAAATGATGAGGGAGTGTATCAAACTTCGATTTTTACGATGGACTAAATAAGATTATAACCTATCCCTGGTACTATAACCTATATTTCTGAAACTAACCTATCTCTGAGACTATGATAACAGCAAGGGACACGAAGAAGGCATGCCAGAAGCCCGGCTCCATATATCTATCCAGAATATTGGCATATCCACCCTCCACGGTGTCCAATGGGGGCACCTGGAGCAGGGAATATTGGAGAGGGAGAATTGATAGAGAATGGCGAATAGAAAACTTCGCTGAATAAGGTTGTTAAAAGTTTGTTTGGTAGAAAGGAAAAAGTCCCTCATTCGGCTTTCTTGGGGTATGTAAAAAAGGTCCAATGGGGGAAGTCAAAGAGGATCTATTTCACACCCAAACATAAACAAGTTGCCTATATTAAGAGGTAACAGTACCTCTAATAGGATGAAGCGCGATACATACACGACTATTGCCTCCATGACACCAGTGAAGCCACTATTCCCCCAATACCAAACAGACAAAAATTTTGGAACGAGTACCTTTTCAAGATTTTATACTTATTTTTGTAGAAAACAAAAGTTTCTTTCAAATTGAAATCGAATTAACACCCCAGACTGTTTTCATGTATTTTCTCTGGAACAATTTACTTACAGCAACAATACATCATGTTGCCATAGCAACAAAATCATTTCGTGATCATCATTAAAAGCATGAGCTAGGACTTAGGGATCAAATCGACTATTACATTGATCAATCACTTTCCTTATCGAAACTAATTTCCTTTCTCGATAAATGAATGTCTGTTCTTCAATATAATACGGATACCTAAGTATACGAAGTAGCTGCTTCACTTTGGATTGAGTGAAGGATTTCTCAACAAAAGGATGTGTTTATAGGCTTTTGTTCCATTGTGTGAGAGAAATTCGAGCTCGCCTACTCAAGTCCCTTCCTCAGCATATGATAAGGCCATTTCAAGAAGATCATCTAATGATTGCAAAACATTATTGTCAACTACACAGTTATAAGTATACCCTTGTATGAATAATTTCAATTTTCAAATATCCCATTTACAGGAGTTTTTGAATGAAAGCGAAGTTTTTGGACATAATTTGGCGAATTCCCCCCCCCCGGTCCCGACCCCCTGATGGACCAAAATGCGATGTTACTTACCCCTAATATGGCCGATGATGGATCTCTGACGTCATCCATTGCTGATAATAGGAACGGAATAGCACGTTAGAATGAGTGTGGTGATGTACAATATGGTGCAAGAACAGGAAATGTATATCTTGTACATTGTACACTGTACAGAAAGAAGCAAAACGTACGGATGTATAATGTATATTTGAATGTATATGAATTATGAAATGTACAGTAAGCAAGGTCAAGTGAATGAATATCACACAACATGGCCCTGCCTTCTTTCTGTCTCAAAACAAAGCAAAAGAACAATTACTTCACAGTTTAACTGTCAAATATGATGAACCATGCCTCATAAGCAAATCAAAATGATAAATCTCTATGAAATCACAATATTGAGATTTGCAATCTTTTCCGAAAATTGCGGCTTGAATTGCTAACTTGAGTAGAGAAAAACCTCGTCACAAGCGTACAATGTACAATTCAGTGTACATTCAACAGTAAAAGTGATGTATTCACTATATACAAGTCAGAAGAATGAAATGTTCATTAAATGATGCTAGAAATGTATTTTTTACATACACCACATACGAAAGAACGTGTTCTAAGATTAAGAGTGTCTGAAATGCTAATCACACGAAGTGATCATAATAAGACGTGAAAAGTGGACTGAAATAGTCATGACAAATTGTACAATGAACATTGTACATTGAATTCTGGTTGCATTGTATATTGAGATAGTAACTGTGGCAAGAAACTGTACAATGTACATTGCACCAAACCAAATGTCAAATGTCAAACAGATAATGTACAAATTATGCATACGGGATATCCTTGATAGCCAAATCGTGTAACATTTCTGGTGAGTAGAAGGTAGCGTACATCAATACACGTCAATTTCATGTAGGTACTTGATACACGTCAATTTCATGTACTTGATACACAGAATGTATGGTATAACATTCATAAATTGTGTGCCACTTTTATATAAATCTGTACATTCAGTGCATACGACATGCAATGTAAGATGAATACCACCAGTGTACACTGTACATTACAGTTACTATACATCAGTGTACATCACAGTGTACATTACAGTGTACATCACAGTGTACATTACAGTCACTGTACATCACAGTGTACATTACAGTGTACAATGTACATTACAGTCACTATACATCACAGTGTATATTACAGTGTACATCACAGTTTACATTACAGCGTACATCACAGTTTACATTACAGTGTATACCACCAGTGTACATTACAGTGTACATTACAGTGTACATCACAGTTTACATTACAGTGTACATCACAGTTTACATTACAGTGTATATCACCAGTGTACATTACAGTGTACATCACAGTGTACATTACAGTCACTATACATCACAGTGTACATTACAGTGTACATTACAGTCAATATACATCCCGATTACTGAAACTGTTATAAGAGATGACATTCATTAAATGTACTAAGTACGTTTGGCTAATCACCAAGGAACAACCAGTAAATTGTATGGGAGCCGCAAATGGAATAAAATTACGATATTTCGGCACGTACAGGCATCGAAAACGAGAGGAAAGGATGAATAGGGCATAATTGTCGGATGTAGGATATGCAGGGGGCGTCTAATATCCTCAAATGCTTCGTCAATTAAACGTGCTAAGTGAACGAAGGTGCTTTCAGTTCCAAGCAATAATGATAGGATTCACTCGCACAAGGAAACATCACAGTGTCGGAATATGAGGTCATTTGATATTCGATAGGGGACTAGGCCGTAATTAGAACCTCAATTATCCCATTAAATGGCGATATGATGCCTGAAAGTCTTGCTGTCCGATAATAACAACATACAAGATGCAGTAAGCCAACAAATTCACGAGCCGAAACACTCGACAAATACCAACGTCACAGCATAGAAATAAAAGCAACGTTAATTCTACACCAATACAAACAATTGCGTACGTGCGCGTCGCGCGCGCAAAGACTCTACGAAATTCATTTCGCGCGCTACGTACAGCACTACTAATGCCCTGAATTGAGCGTGATCTGTGCTTTCCGACAAAGTTTAGAGCTGTGTGGTCACGTATATTCCTGCATTATATGTGCTATTTTCATTCTACAGTTGTTATAGCCAGGTGGATGTCTGATGAATCTCAGCAGAGATGAGAGAGTCGCATAACAACTACAGATGACTTAGAATCATGTCCATACAATCGGTACATAATTTGATGAATAATCATTTATTCATAAAATTCCAGGTTCCATAATTCGGAAAATGACAATCTAAAACTCCCTCAGTAATTAAAATTAAAGCTCCTTGTTCATTTGCCGGTTTGTATCGACTGTGATTAGGACTTGGTAAGCGGTAGCAACTTTTAGATGAGTCATGTGATTTGGCAATAGATCATGACCTGACCTAACTATAATTCTGTAATGAACGATCACGTTTTATAGATACAAAGGAGTTGATATATTTGTATCAGACAAAGTGTAATTTTCGTATTACATTAACATTAAGTGCAATTTTCGTGGATAAGTGATTGAATTTGTAATCATAACAAACGTATATTCTGTCAATTCCATGAACGTATTCCTCGATTCTAAGTAAAATCGCGGTAAATATTCCGTATATCTTTGACATGAGACTCGAAACTTGAAATATCACACCAACTGTGGATACATGTGTTTCCTAGAGCAGAGACATCTTCAACACGTCGCATGAAGTACGCTACATGGAATGAACAGTGTTAACAATGAACAAATAACCAATGAGGTGAAGACTCTACATTTTTGCAGAATGGCGTAGGTCCCTGAATTAAATTATCCAATGAATAGTTATTCCCTATATAATCACATCTTCACTTATAATTCGAGATCTGAATCAGAACTGACTCTGAATTATAACTGGTCATTACCAATGACACAGTACAATCCCACTCAAAAGTTCAAAGTCATTAGCTCCCAAAGCCCCACACCAGCTTCGGCCTTGTTATATAGATATCGACTAGGGATCATCATCACACACACTTCCACAACAAGGTAGCAGGGTACACCTCATAGACTCAAAACATAACACCCTAATCTGGTTTGTGGGTGGTCAAATGTAGGGTCATTGACTGTTCTACCGACGCCCCCTTTTCGCCCGCAAAATGCCCCCTTTTCTCAGCTGAAGTCAGCATTAGCTAATTCCATGCTATATCTATCGCACGAATGCTGTAGCCCATGAATGGCTAATGAGAATAATTAGTCAGAGACCAGTCACCCGACGCTCCCTTAATGCCCCCTAAACACACCCTAAATGCCCACTAAAAAGGCACCCTAATCGCACCCTAAGTCATGGTATGGATACTGGTAGTCCTCTCTGTGTGATAGATAATATTCAAAATGTTTATTCAACAACACGACTATAACAATATAGATCAATGTGCGGTGGTTTTGTTTGATATAATAGGTTTATTTTGAGACCCTGAAAAAGTGTGAACTGTGAAGTGTCCATTGTTGAAAGCAGCAGCAGCTGTGGCATATGCCCCATTGTGTGTGTGTGTGTGTGTGTGTG
>CAMPET010000034.1:225554-237408 GCA_946803715.1 Beroe ovata | reverse complement strand
CTCTCTCTCTCTCTCTCTCTCTCTCTCTCTCTCTCTCTCTAAATTTCTTCAGAACCGGGACTGAATACAGACTTCCGATCACGTATACCTATTATTTTCTCCCACATAACCACGTACACATATATTTACCGCGAATCCTCGTCAATAAGCTGTAATTAGGATCACGTGACCTATCATCTTATCATATCTGTTGTCTGTGACAATCGCTACGCGATGAGAAACTTTTTCTTTCGTTAACTAAACTTCACACTCACTTGCATACGAATTTTCGATGATTTTAAAACATGAATCTCAAGAAAGAGAATCATACTCATCATTGACGTGCACTTGTGAAGTGGAATCAGCTGTTCATAACATGGAGGTGAAATCACGCCCGATCTGACCTTGATTCGGGACATTGAGGTTTAGAGGTGATGTTATAGCTGATGTAGGTAAGTTTATGTAAGTCAATTGATGTTAGTTAAGACAGGTGATGTTTGTCCGTGAATGTCTGTCAATTGATGCTAGCCTGTTGATGTTGATGTTTGTTCGTTGATGATAGGCCCTTCAGCGAGTATGTTAGTGAAGACTTGGGTGTTGAGTGATGTTAATTGGTTTGTTACCATCGAACTATTACAGGTGACTCAACAATAATTGCCACATTATTAATGTACCTACTTAGTGTTAAACTAATGATGACTAACACATTTTATGACTAACACTCATTCACACGGTTATTGGTTATGTAAGTAGTGGTAATGTTAGTGAATTATTATACATGGGTGTCACAAACTGCACTCGACAACTCACCCCAGTGGCTAAATGTGAAGAATATGCGTCATGAAATTCGCAGCAACATTTTCCAAGATAGTCACTGGGCAACTCATACATGGCTCATAATGACCAATGACTTACCGGGCTCTCTGGCATGATTTCCGCCTCCAGCAGATGTGGAGCCAGCAGATGTGGAAGGAGCAGGATTAACATGATTTTCCAAGGAATTCTGATGTTATTATTCCGATGAATAAAGATAAATTTCAAGCTGTTTCTTCAGAAAACTTCAGAACGCTTTCGCAATATTAGAGGGACCTTTAATATTTCTCAGAATCTGATATTCTCTGTACCTCAATCTTTGAGAAATGAGCAAGCTTTGCCCTCGAAACTGCTGCTTTCAGTAGAAAAGATCTTCAGAAAGGTGAGGTGTGGTGTGGGTGAGAAGGGCGTAACATGGTGATGACCTAAGAAATTTGGAGAGGTGAGATGAGGATTTAGGATCAAATTCTCCTGAGTGAGAATTCTCATAGATATTTCATAATTCATAGTGAGAAGGGGTAATATTTTGTGTGGCTGCGTGAGAATAATAGTTTGTGATAATTTCACTCACGGAGACTTTATCATGCGTTTTTTCTCAATTGTCAGAAAACGATAAGAAAACAAGGGATTATAATGTCATGAATAGTTTTTTTACAATAAACTCTTTCCATATTATTGTGTCAGATTCTTATAATCAAAACAGATCAACTTTTCCACAAACTAAATACAATCCTCATTTTATTAGTAATAATGTAACCCAGTAGAGATTTGATGATTGAAAAAGCATACTGAAAATCATTTCCCTGAGACATAATAGTCAATACCCAAGATTTCTCAAGAAGAGGTCTGAAAACGAAACCCCCGAAAGTTGATTAAGTATAACATATGCGAACTAGAGCCCTGCAATCGCTTACCGGACATTTTCGCATATTTTTGTATAGATCAAAACCCCCTCTTTCACATCAAAATGGTGGGGGAGTAACAATAACACGTGACGTAATCATTCTTCAACATACCGAGTCACATCCGTGAAAATCTTCAGATTTCAAGCCAAAATAGCAAAGCTATAATATAGTTGACGATACGTGTAAAATCTCACATAATGAATCGTCTGACGTCATACATACACTGAGACACATAGAGAAGGAAACTTGTTGCATAATTTGGTGGGAATTACAATGGTCCAGCTTTTGTCTTGTGTGAGAGACTTGATTTTGTGAGCAAGAATTCTTATGAGTTCGCTAATAATTCGATTCTCAGAAAAATTTTCAGAGAAAGGGAGCATTTGAAATCTGATCATTTCATATTTGTGTTATTGTTGTTCGTAAAGTGTTCATCTGTTACAAACACACACACATGGCCACGTGATACACAAACATACACGTGCACACAGACACAAAAGCGACACACACACACACACACACNCACACACACACACACACACACACCAACAAACTCAAGTCATTATGAACGTTGTATTGTATATTTTCGCACAGTTTACACTGGTTTCATGTGACATGTGATATAATACCCATAGAATGTGATAGGTTTGTTCTATATCCATCCAGGGCCTTCATCAGTATATTTTCAGGAGTAGAATATTGGTTTCAGAATATCATTACTAAAGGGCACATTGTACGAAAGATCTTATATAGCAGCAACTGTTAATAATGAGAGGATAATTTATATGATAGAACACTTCATTTAATTCCCGAGAAGTTATAATTATTCGTTGCTATGGCCATGTGTGGTCATATGGCCATCTGTGTTGGTGTAGTCGAGGACTTGTGTTTGTGTTAAGTGAATTACAGGCCCAGGAACACGAAATATTCTATGGGCCGATTGCACATGCCTGATAGCAGTTATGGGATACCGCAGAAAACTTGTGACCTGAATGTGTCGATTCTACAGAATTCGAGTGTGTGCGTGTGTGCGTGAATGTGTGCGAGTGTATGATCGTGCGTCTGTGTGTTTGTACTATTTCTGAGGATGCCTCACCAAAAACTTCCCGGATCTTATAAATCTCTCATGTCCCCTAATACCAATACAATCAAAATAAACCCCTGCACAATAGGTATCGCGTTTTCTCAACACGATAATAACATGTAGCACTGAGGATTTATAAAGGAGCTGAGAACAGAAATGCAGCTTTTTAAAGTTGTTTATTTACAAAATTTAACCATCGAACGTACGTACGAACACGCGATTATTAACGATCCTCAGCTAAAGAACATTAATCGATCATGATGTGGATTCCACGCTTCTTGCCCGTTCTGACATGTGATTTTCACCATTGAAATCGAGCCAAACATAATCATCACCAGACAAATCAAGTCTACTTAAAACTTTGAAATTCACCCTCAAAGGTATCATCATTCCATAATAATTACGAAAGTAAAACTTTCTATGATAAGTAATTAATAAACATCAGTAAAATACAATGACTGTTAGAATCATAAACTGCACTTGGCGTGCTGAGCTAGATTTTGAAAGCAAAACTTGCGGACGTGAGAGCAGGTATAAAACTGTGATATGTACCGAATCATCCGGGTTATGAGGCAGATTTTCAACACGGAAATCATATTATCATTTGATCTTGCATGGCCTTTTAACAGGGCCAGCAAATTCATGGTTACTCCCGGGAATTACTCGTCGGTCGATCGTTCTTTTACCGGCACTGTTAGAAAAAACCATAATATTCAATGATGGGAGCAACGTTAATAATCTGCTGTTCTAATAGATCTATAATATATAACAACTCTGCTAAAACTTTGGTAAATTTTAATTGTTTGTAGGTATTTAATCTAAAATATAGGTATGTGTTACAATTTCGAACCACGCGAGAAAAATCTGATGAACTTAATATCTAATTTGAAAAAAGCTGATAATTTTGGAAAGTGCTTAGGTACGGTATATACGATTTAACGAATCTCATTGCTCATCAGATTTTTTCTTGTTCCCCAACGTTACACGCTATACAGCCGTTAACATCAGAGGAATTTTCATCATCAAACTCTAGACAAATTGAATAAAGGGCAAGTCCAAATTATGTGAGCTCTTCAGCAACATATATCTGGAAGCTAAGATTATAATATTTTTTGATTGGAACACGGAAATATTGTTCACGTGGCCTTGCCCTTTACAGTGATCGGATATCGCTAATGATTATCAAAAGCAACTTGCGATCATCGAAACGAATATGCATATTGAATATATAATATGTGTATAAGTAGGTATGACTATAATAATATATCAAAGATGAAGTCAGTTTCCATATTATGTTCATAGATTAAACTTTCGGAAAACTGAACAACTTTTGCATAAGTTATATATCTATGTATATAAACTGGTGTAATAAATGATTTGCTGGAAAGTAAATTCCATTTCCCGGTAATATATTTCAATTACACTTGTTTCAGGTAGAGAAAACGTTAGTTTTCTTCATGCAGAAAGTCTGATTTACACTGTCAGACAGAGTCCTTAACAAAGTTTTGATCAAAAAATTGGCTTTGATCACATAGCTGGAAATGATAATAAACCAAATCATGTTCTTCCAGCATAAGAAGTTTTCTTATAAACGAGTCCGATTCCAAATTCCGCTGATCCTTTGACTCAAGAAATCAAAAAGGCCAAATACTTAGATTTTCTTCTCTTGATTCTTTCCAAACATTATCTTGAACTCTTCTTTGTGCTTGATGGAAATGTGCTTCTTTCTATCGGCTTTCCTTGCACTCTTGTAATCGCAGAAATCACACTTGAATGGCTTGATACCAGTATGCTTGCACATATGTGCTTTGAGACTGGCCTTTGTGGCACATTTGTACCTACATAGAGAGCAGCTGAAGGGTAGAATGCCATTGTGTTTGTACATGTGGGCATCAAGATGCACTTTCTGTATGGCGCTGTACTCACAGATATGGCATTTGTAAGGCCTGTAATCCGTGTGAGTGCGCATGTGGGTGAATAGCGAATTCTTGTGCCTAGTGACATAGGAACAAACCCCACAGCTGTAGGTCTGGTTGTTTGGTGACCTCTTTCTCTTCTGTAATTGTACAACACTCTCCTCTATTATCTTCATAATCTTCGACTTATCAGTAGGCAATTCGGGAGTCAGCTCTTTCTTTTGGTTGCTGATTGGCTGACACAACGGGGCTACTTGATTCTGGGCAAGACTAAGGTATTCAAGAGGATTAGGCACCTTTTCCAGAAAATTCACTGAGTTTTTATTCTGACTCCACTTGAATTGGCTGTGCTGGAAGGCTTGGTCGATTTTCAGCTCTTTCAAAGCTGCCTTCCTCAACTTCTTCTGATATGGTAACTTGGACTTCTCTCGCTTCCATCTTTTGTTCCTGCATCGTTTTTGAGCCGAAGAGCGATGAGACAGCAGGTGAAGGAGAAAGAGACTCCTTTTTCTTGTTGAAAAGGTGCAGCTTGCACGCTTGTGATTCTTTGATAGAGGGCAGTGTAAAGTGAGACCCACTTTGTGAAACTTCATGTGAACACGAAGAACCTGAAACGAAAATTCAATGAGCAAGAAATTCGTGAAATCATTGCTCCACTTCAGTTTGTTTTGGAACTACTTCTTGATCAGTAAATGGAAAGACGTAGGTACCTTTTTCTTCTTTGTCGTGAAGTTACAAACAATACAGTCATGTTTGTGTTGCTTTGTGTGTATTTGTTTGATATGGGAGTTCAGAGCACTTTCCCAAGCCGTTACATAGCCACATTTAGTGCAATGATATATCTTAGTCACTGAAAAATGGTCAAACTGTTTGATTAGAAATGTCTTATAAAAAGTAGGTAAGCACTTAGCGATGGCATGAATCAAATTTTCAAGAACAATGATAGACAAGGACAAAAGATTACCTGGCTGTTTATACCCTTGAATGCCCGTTATCTTCAACTCAAGTCTAGGTGTTTCATTTTCAACTCTACTTGGGGATGTCCTAGCCATCTTTGGAATGGGAACTTTTATATCTGCAGCTGCTCTAGATATACCTCCTCCAGTATTTGACAGTTCATGAGTCAACATTGGAGGCATGGGAAAGCAAGGTCCATTAGCGGACACTATGATATTATCTGGTATCAGGATACCAGGTGCAACAACTCCTGGGCACACATAATTCGACGATGTTCCAATTATTGCAGGAGTCAACAAACTAGATGTAGCAATGCCGGACGAAATAGTCCCGGGTGAAAGAATCTTTGATGGGAATGATTGTGAGGGGGCAATGTCAGAAGACCTCAGGCATTGACTGATTGCCTGTGACGATATTGCAACACATTCTGCTGATAATGTGCATGTTGGCGAAGAGATGGCTGGCACCAAAATACCGGGAGATATTATGTCAGGAGGAGTCCTGATACCTGTTTCCTGAAGTTAGTTGAAACATGAATTACCTACAACATGATCGAATTTGAAACTAATAGATGCGTATTCAGAATATCAACATAGACTAAAAATAAAGATGTTTACCTGGGATGGAACAAGGATGCTCTTTTGTGGTGACAGTTGAATGTTATCAAATCTCTTGCCAGGTGATAATCTATGTTCATGAGATTTGTTGTTGTTATACCACTGAAATGCCCCTGGAAACGGAGTGATAGAGGGATTGACTTTCCCAAGCAGATACCAGATATCATTGAACTTCATCAAGCAATTACATCCCTGTGCAATCTTACCTTCGCCTACAGATATACAAAAGTCGTTTTTCGTGGTGAGCAGTTGATTATAAGATCCATATAAGCTTTTGAGTTTTGGTATAGCCCATCTGTGGGTGTCTTGTTCATTAAACTGAAAAGAATTCGATGAAACATGGTGGAACAGAGGGAAAATCCCATGATTGAACGATATGAGATAGAAACTCACAGAAATCATCGAGCTGAGAGCTGAGTGGCTGTCATAATGTAACCCTGCATCCATTCATAACTATTTAAGGTAAATCATATTAAGAAGATTTTGTCAAATGGATTGTACAGTTACAATCATGATGATGAGATGAAAGGAAGAGACAACCAAGAATAACACTTCATTTTGGAATTGCTTGCTTACTTGAATACCTATTTATCAATTGACAACTGTTAATGATGACTGATTCAGATTAGTTCATGAATTTTTCAACAATTTTTTGTTCTTTGACTGCCATTCTTTCCCATTTACTGGTTCAATATTCCTGTAATCAAGGTAGTGAGGATTGTCATCTATACCTCTACAAATTCTTGTACCTCTTGTCTTATATGTATAACCTGATTCAATAAATTCTAACTGCTTTCTTATCCCTTCACTGTACATTCTTTTGTTCTCCATAAATCTATAATGACTTCTCCAATGAGATGGTGGACGGTGTTCCTTGAAAACATCTTGCTGATCCTCATATCCATCTGCCCTTGCATTATTCATTAATGCCAGCCCTGCATTCACTAACTCATTATTCTGAATCAAAACTGTCCTGTTGACAAATCTTGAAATCTGTTGGAGCTTGCAATGTGCCATGTTTACCTATAATCAAAGAGTGAGTGGAGTAAAGTTTTACTCCATATAAGCAAGTGAAAATGTTTTCAGTTCTAACAGCCAAAGTGGAATAATAAATATACTAATGTCGAATGCTATGCTAATACTCAATTATGATGGTGAATATATTCACCTAAGTACTCAATATATATGCTTGACAAGAAAATGATATAGAAGAATCATGGTATAGGTTTGCATGATTTCAAATGAAAAAAATCTGAAAAAAAGTGAATAAAAGTGCATATTTCTTACCAAAGAGACTACAAAAATGGGCATCTGTGTTGACATTACATATCAGTTTTAAAATTTACAGAACTGCATTTCACTTTTTAGCGTGGGAAAATTATATTTCTGAAATTCCTTTCTTTTTCATTACCTGCATTATTGAAAAGCAAGTGCGATAGCATATTTTTTGTTACCGATGATAGACCCTGTGCCCTGGTTTCGCTTGTCTGGCGATGCTAGACCGCTGATGCAAGCCGCAAAGCTTGAGAATAAGTTTGCGCCGCGCGCGCGCGCAAAACGAAATTCTCGACAGGATCTATCATTGATCGACAATGCAAATGGTTTTAAGCGCCCGCTGCACTGGCCACTGACGCTCAACGGCTCAGATTTGTGACAGCATGGCTTAGTGTAGCCAGGGAAATAGTATCATGATAGATCTTGATAGTATAGCATAAATAAACCGGAGACCCTGCCGCGGGAAATTCGCTTCCGCGCGCGCGCGGCACAGCGCAAACTTATTCTCAGTTTGCTTGGTCTGGCATTGCGCCATTGCGATCACCCAACAAATGTTTGCGTTCATAGTTCACAGTCGCTTCTTTTATTTGACAAAGAAGGGAATGATTCTGAAATTAATTCATATAATCATTTTACCAAAAATTGATATTATTTATTGACAAGCAAGCTAGCAAACAACCAGATTATGGGATTGATAACAGACCGTGTCCTTGGAATTCTCCGCTACAGTCCACCATAGAGATTCAATTTGTCATCACTCATATTATGCATAATTACTTTATTCATCACTTTGAATTGTTCTCACTAGGCTAGGATCTATTGTGTTCGACATTCTAGATTTTCAGCTCTCTTACTTGCAATCAAGACTAGCTTATACAACATCTACTCCTTGTAATTTACTGTGTAGGCACCTGTTGTCCAGAATGAGGAAACTTTTCTTAACAACAGGAAATTTAAAATCGATTTTCGTCAAGACAGATTGGATATGTGCCAAGGCCAAGCATGGGGAACTTAATGGATTAATAATATTTGTGTTGAAACATGCAACACTGATAATGTGGTTTATGATGTCTTATTTATTTCTCTTCGATTTTCTACCTTGAATATGTTGGAGTGATTTCTTGTGATATGCTGTGAAAATTATTGTTCATTCAAATCCAATTCAAGAAAACTATGGAGCCTACTAGAATTGTGACAAGTGCATGTGGGGATGACATGGCCCAAATAATGGCAATGATCAGGGACCTAGCAAAATTCGAAAAAATGGAACATTGTGTTAGAATAAATGCTGAACAATTGAGGGAAGATTTCAGAAATGAAAAGTTTTCGTGTTTAGTTTGTAAGGATGGAGATGAGGTTCTTGGCTTTGCATTATATGTAAGGACATTTGATTTGAGCTATGGTATTAACACCTATTTAGAGGATTTCTTTGTCAAGGAAAGTCACAGAAGTAAAGGTATAGGTGGGATTATTTGGGATGCATTAGTAAAGGAGTGCAGGGAAAGAAATTGTAAATTCCTTGAATTCTCTGTTTTAAACTGGAATGTTGATGCTATCAAATTTTACATTAATCGAGGAGCAAGTAATCTAACTCAATTAAAGTCTCGTGAAGTCTTCAGACTCAATATCTAATTTCCATCATTTGCAGGGATCAATTTAATCTTCTGAACGGCTTCATTATAAATGTCATATATTTTATTCTTTTCTGATTATTATGAGTCAGAGTAAAGACAGTTGAACAGCATTGGTATAATTGCTATCTTTCTAATATTGCAAGAATATAGCACTTTGATAATCTGTGATTCAATTAGTTTCCAAAATAATCCACCTTTATTATCCTCACATCTTTCCTAACCAGTGTGTGTCTTGCAATGTCTGTTTGAGGTGAAGGTTAAACTCAAACTGTCAGCTGCTTGATACAAGATGGCTGCTTGCTAGTCCTCTTTCTGTGCTTGCAGCTCTCCAGTCTTTTCTGAAGGTTGGTTATACTAGTACAGTGTACTAAGTACCTATCTGTTTGTGCGGCTGTGTAGTACTATGTGTGTGCAGTACTACAAGTGACTTGTACAGTTAACAGTAGGTACAGACAACCACTGGACTCAGATAGTTCAGGCACATTCAAATACACGCACACACACACACGGAAACGAACACACAGACACAAACACGCACACTCTCACACTGCTTATTATATCATGTTAATATACAAATGTTCAGATCAAAGAGGCCCTCTCAACAGCTTAGTGCTAATTAGCCCGCACTAATCAGAGATACACCTCATCATTGGAACAACCAATCACCTCCCACTTACACTCACACTCATATATATACACACACACTCACGTCTCACACTCACACACACAAACACACGCACACACACACAGACACTCAGACACACACTCAGACACACACACAGACACACACACACACTCACACACACACACACACACAATCATGTGAAGCAACGCGATGTAAGGCACCCTGTTTGATCAGCTGTATTGTGTTTAACTCAGCGACTGTTTAACTTCAATCTGTAGGTACCTACCCAACCAATAACCAATGTGTGGTGTGGTGTGTTTGTGTGTGTATGTGTGTGTGTGTTTGTGTGTGTGTGTGTGTGTTTGTGTCTGTGTCTGTGTCTGTGTCTGTGTGTGTCTGTGTCTGTGTCTGAGTGTCTGTGTGTCTGTGTGTCTGTGTGTCTGTGTGTGACTCTGTTTTGAACTCCAAGAGCTAGGTTAATGCTGAATATGTCATGGTATTTATAAGCCCTCTGTATTATTTACCGTGTGCTAATAATCCACACACTGCCGGCCCAAAACTCATTTGATGTGCGGTCACAAGGTTTTATCGGGTGTGATACACACCGTGTGTTATCAGTTATCGGCGTGGAGATCCGTTACGTGCACACACTAACACACACACACACACACAAACAAACACACACACACACACACACACAAACAAACACAGGGACTATAAAAAATAGTCCCTCACACTAGTCCCTCACACTCACACACAGAGCTCTATAGATGTATTTATTAGTTAGTATCGATATTCAGACATGTTATTATGTGTGCACCTATGTGCATATGTCTGTGTCTAATATACTCGATATTAATATTCCAGATACACTCACTTAATGTTATTCTGTATAACAAGACTATGTAGCATCCCTGTGTAACATGCTGTTTGTAACAAGTTCCATGTAGTAACATGTGTGCGTGTGTGTGTCTGTGTATGTGTGTGTGTGCCTGCGTGCGTGTGTGTGTATGTGTGTGTGTGCGTGTGTGTGTGTGCGTGTGTGTGTTATAGCCACCAGCTCCCCAGGAAAGTGTTATAATGATAGCATATCATATCTGAATCAACGGTTCTGAAATAAGATCTAGGTACACGTGACTGCGCTCTCAATTTTGCACGGGAACACTCTCTTCATGATTGTAACTTCCCCCCAAATTCCCCCTTCTGCTGTAGATGCGGTACTCCCCACCCACTCTTCACTTCAATAACTAGTGCTCCCTTCTTCCGATTTCAATAACTGGTACCTATTCCTCCACTTTCTACATTGAAATCACTGCAACACTCCGTTTTCACCAAAACAACTCCCCCTTCCCCAATTACAACAACCTCCCGTAATTAACCCAATTATGAATTAACACTTCCACTATATTTTCAGCAGTGACACAACTCTCTTCCTGTTGTAGTAGTGCTTGTCTCTCCTCTCTGACGATGGTGAACGCTGGAAATCTGTCCCACCACAGCCACCAACAGCAGCTGCACCACACCACCCCGCACCACCATCACGCCATGGGTACACCACACCAGTACCAGCATCACACCGCGGCACACCATGGTACACCGTCACACCTGATCCAGACGCCCTCACTTCAGCACACCCCCTCCCCAACGCTAAACACATCCCTATACGACGTGATGCAGAATTATCTCAACCTAATCAGTGAGTAGGAGGGGGAGAGAAACTCATGCCGCTGCTCTTTGTTGAGATAAAAATATTTTGTATTCCGTTTTTTAAAGAGAAATTTTGTGTACTGTGTGTTTGTGTGAGTGTGTGTCTGTGTGTGTGTGTGTGTGTGTGTGTGCGTGTGTGCGTGAGTATGTGAGTGTGTTCTTGAGACAAATTGCCGCACGTTATTGATATCGATATGTGTAGCAGAGCTTATTTCTACTCTCGCTTTCTTTTATTATGGAGAAAAATCCTTACAAATTCAGTGGGAGAGAGGGATAGGGAATTATATTTCTTTCGTTTCTCGATTTTCAAACACACACATTAACACACACACACACACACACACA
>CAMPET010000034.1:158818-213275 GCA_946803715.1 Beroe ovata | reverse complement strand
CACACACACACACACACACACACACACACACACACATTTATGCACACATTCATACACGCACATTCACACATACACAGAAAACAACTAGCTAGATGGAATAAGAATAGATCCTAAGGTTTGAATAGGTGCTAAGCCATCACAATAGGACATTTGATCATGATGCAGAGGGTTTTGGGGCTTTTAAAAAGGAATTATAGTATTCATGTAGTCGTCTAGTCTGGAATGTTTTGTACACGATCAGTTGTAACTGGAAGAAGTGTTATCAGTTAAAGAGAGAGGTGTTACTTGGCAGGAGTAAGAAGTAGAGCTGAGAGTTGTTGTTATGTTATTGGTATAGGGAATGGCAAATGGCCGTAGGGGGGAGACCTGTTACTAGAATATTTAATTATGTAATGCGAATTTTGGAGGTTAGGGTGTTAAAAGGTGCGGTCAATTACGCAGAAAGCTCAAAGGAGGGAAGGGGCCCAGTTTTAATTAAAGAATTTAATTCTATTGCGCAATTCCAATACACAATAGACACTCCACAGACAATTATGTAATTATACACACTATATAATTACTCCCAATCCAACATATATCCAGGACCCGAAGATTCTCGAAAACTTCAAGCATGTCGGGGAATCTGATGATCCAGTCCCTGATCGGTGCTTTACTATCGTCACCGCTGATAGCTTCACTGCGCAGACGTTCTATTCTTTCATGGCCTTTAGTAAAAAGGATTGCCAGGTAAGCTGCTGTACACCACTACCCTCAATGGATGGTCTCCTTCATTCCTAGAAAACAATACCTCTCTCTCTCTCTCTCTCCCTAACGCAGTCTATTTTTAGTCCGGTGTTTAATGTAGCGCGCAGGGTCATTCTCAAGGGTATTCGAGTGCGCGCGCGCGTTAATTTCATTGCACGCACATTATTGCGATGCGCACGCGCAATGTTTAGACAGGAATCTCATTAAAATACGATGAGTATTCAGATCACTTCACCTGAGTAGCCGGTTACCACTTACTTTTCGATGGCAATCCTGGTGAGGATATTGAAATTTTCTTACATAATGTTCCCTTTCAGCGCTTCGTGGCAGACCTTACTGCGATTTGTAACCATTTCGTCAACACAAACCTGTGTCAAATGGACTATGTGCGGAAAATGTGAGTAATAATTGGAGTAAATGGTAATTATCTGCCCTAATAAGCTATCTCTTTCCCATTAACACAATAATCATCACAGGCATAAGAGGATATTGTTGTCGAGTAAGGATGATAAACACGTTTCTATCAAGGAGTGAGTCCAAGATACTCAATTCAATAACACCTAATTCATGAGTGTGAATCACTCAATGAGACACTCTGCTATAATAATGCATATTCATTTTTTCTCGCTTCAGAATTATCAAATCCGTGGCTAAAGATGAGAAAAAGAAGGTGGTCGAAGCTCTGAAGACCGCCGGTCTCAAGTCTACAGACAAGAAAAACGATCAACTGGTCAAGGAAAAGTTCACATTCGAAGCATTCTACAAATTCTACAAGGAAATGCTGACAGACCGGCCCGAGCTGGGCAAAGTATTTGACGACATTAAAGCGGGGAGCAAGAGAAACTACATCACGCTCGACCAAATGGTTGAATTCCTGAACAAATTCCAGCGAGATCCGCGCCTGAACGAGATCCTCTTCCCGCATCACAACAAAGAAGGGACGAAAAAACTGATCCAAGCGTATGAGCAAGACAAGAGCAAGCAGAAAATCGGGCAGCTTACCCTGGAGGGTTTTACCAACTATTTGATGTCACCGGACAACCTGCCGACCAATATTCTCAATCTCCCGATCTTCCAGAGTATGGACCAGCCACTGTCGCACTACTTCATCAACAGTTCTCATAATACGTACCTTACGGGCGATCAGTTTTCGGGGAAGTCGAGTGTCGAGATCTACAGACAGTGTCTGCTGTCAGGTAAATGGTGTCGTGGTGTTAATTATTATATAGTGTTGTCATGGTCACTGATAACATACGTTGTCATGGTGACACACTGTTAACATAAGTTGGAATTGTGACATGCTATTACCACAAGTTGGGATTGTGCCATGCTATTTGCACAAATTGTCATGGTGATACACTATTTTCACAGGTTGTCGATGTATCGAGTTGGATTGCTGGGATGGTGAAGATAATGAACCGCAGATCACTCACGGCTTCACTCTGTGCTCCTCCATTCAGTTTAAGGTAAAAATCCGCCTGCCCCCTGTGGCCTGTCCCCACTCTTTGCCCCTTACTACCGGCCCTTACTACCAAAATCCCCAGCCTCCATAATCTATTACAGAGCACGGAATGATAATTGAAATAATCCACTGTATAATTGGAATTGTGCGAATATGAGATTGTTGGAACTGATCCAAGTCTCCCTCCCTCTCTCTCCTCAGGATGTGATCGTTGCGATCAACGAGTGTGCGTTCAAAACCTCACCCTACCCCGTCATTCTATCGTTTGAGAACCACTGTACACCGAGACAGCAACAGAAGATGGCGAACTACTGTATTGAGATATTTGGGGATAAGTTGCTTAAGGAGCCTTTGGATGACCCAAGGGCCCAGGTTTGTACCGAAACGCCTCAATCTTTTGTGTACTGTCCAATGTCCCCCGGGAAGTAAAGATTCATGCTTCAATATCCCCAATAATTGTAGTTTGATATAAGCTTGGAGCATGATTTCATGAGTGCTCGACTCTTTGAGCTCAACTTGGGCGGTTATGGTTCGGAGCGTTTTATGGTTTTAGGCGGTAGGTTTTTGTTGTAGGATATCTAATATATCATGCACGATCTTTTGTAGTTGAAGCCGGGCTGCATGTTGCCGTCACCCGAGATGTTGAAGTACAAGATCCTGGTGAAGAACAAGAAGCGGAAGGAGGATATGCCGGATCAACAGGATAAAGATGAAGAAAAGAAAGAGGAGGACGCAGCAACCCCTGCCCTTGCCGGAACTGGTGTGTGTGTGTACTGTGTGTGTGTGTATGTGTGTGTGTGTGTGTGTTGAATGCAACACACACTATAACATTGTTAGACTGACGTTACTTTTTTGTGTCACGAGAGATTGAAGGAGCAACATTGAGTTTAAAAGGGCGTACATGAACTTGAGACATTACAAGCAGCTGCTGTAACACATGTCTAAGCATTATTAGGAAGATATTTTGTGTTTACAAAATGCTTGGTCGCTTGGACTTGGGCCAAAATGTGTCGGAGCTTTCAGATAATNTGTGTGTGTGTGTGTGTGTGTGTGTGTGTGTGTGTGTACACATAAACAAACATGCAATTTTCACAGGTATTTACATGGATGGCGTGGAACCGCCAGCAGATAAGGAAGAAGACGATAACAACAAGGGAGTGAGTAATCTCGGAAATTCATTTCTTCCTTTTCATTCTCATTTCTTATTCTCCTTTTCTTATTCTCCTTTTCTCGGGAAATCTCCCTTCTTAATCTACGAGACAATTTCTATTCCAGTCGTGGGAGGAAAGGGAAGAAGAAGCCGAAACTTCGCTATCAAAGCTCGTTAACTACATCATGCCCGCGCCCAAATTCCGAGGTGAAATCATTGAGGATACCTATATGTTTCGTCATTTGATGAAAACATTCTGACTATGGTATTTGTCGCTAATGATGTAACTACTCATCGAGCAATTTACCACCCTTCTCAACCTCTGTAACTATAGGGTTCGATGGTGCCGCAAAGAAGAAAGTGAGCTACGAAATGTCGTCATTCGTGGAAACAACCGCTCTCAACCACCTCAAGGAAAATCCGGTTGAGTTTGTGAACTACAACAAACGGCAACTCAGTCGTATTTACCCCAAAGGTATGCCGAGTCACGTGACTACTTACACGTGACAATGTAACGTAGTTTTATGCCAAATGTCGAAACATCTACCATATCTTGAGAACTTGACCCTCACTTACCGGATTTCGGAAAACCGCCAGCCCCCCTCCTAGAAGCATTATCAGTCCCTGACATGTTTGTGTATTGATCACGTGTTTGTGTATTGATCACGTGTATTGGCAGGAGCGAGAGTTGCGTCTGACAACTACCAGCCCCAGATGTTCTGGAACACAGGATGTCAGATGGTGGCGCTCAACTACCAAACTCTGGACATTCCTATGCAGATAAACCTAGGTATTTGTCAACATTCACAGACACATGCGGACACGTGAGGCACACAAACATGCGGAACACAAACTCACAGTCACATGCATCGCACAAATATTCAGGTATACACAAAACACCCTAACAAATCAATCATAAGTCATAGCCCAACACATTGTCCAATGCACATATCTCGAGTCTGAAACACCATACATTCCATCAAGATGACGTGTCATACTGATACACCTGAACCCCCCCTCCCACATACACCTCAACCCCTCTTCCTCAGGGAAGTTCGAGTTCAACGCGAAGTGTGGGTACATCCTAAAACCCGACTTCATGACCAAGGTCCAGACAACGTTCAATCCTTTCCTCGAATCCACAGTTGAGGGTGTGGTCGCTGCTGAACTGAAAGTCCATGTTATCTCAGGTAATCATTGGTCCTCAGACAGGAGAACTTTCACGAAGGATGAACCCCCCCCCGTTTTCAAGAGAGCTAAATTGGCCAATTGCCATCCTCCCTTTGACTGCTAACGTCTCCAACCGTGTCATTTGCTCATGAATGCCCCTTTCGGGATCACCCTCTTCATCGCACATCCTACATGGAACAGCTTTATGAACTAATACACTCATTTGACATCTCCCAACGACCCATTGGCATAATTTGGACATCTGCCAACAGCCCCATATTCTCTTGCAGGGCAGTTTCTCAGCGATAAGAAGTGTGGTGTCAAGGTGGAGCTGGAGATGTACGGTATTGCTAACGACTCCGTGAGGAGGAAACATCAGAGTAAGACAGTTATGAACAGTGTCTGTCCTCGGTGGGATGGAGACGATCCTTTCGTCTTTCCAAAGGTGAGACACAAGTTGAGACACAAGTTGAGACAAGCGTAACACATAATTGTGCTTGAGAGCACAGAATCAGGACATATGGTTGAGCTTGAGTTACGGGATTGATAAGACACGTTGGAAGTTGGACACGTGTATGGAGTTGAATCTTCGAGTTAGGGATTAAGATCATTTATTGTTGATTGATGAATTTTGACTCTAACATAATGAATGTTTGTATCAGATCGTAATCCCGGATTTGGCCATCATGAGGTTCATTGTGAATGACGATGCGGGCAGGATGATTGGGCAGAGAATCATCCCAATGGAGAGTATCCAGAGTGGATACAGATTTATCAGTCTGAGGAATGACTTCAATCAACCCATAGGTGAGTGCTAGCGCGAGCCCCTAATTTATATTCCAAAATGAGTATTCCTCTTTTTTTCCGACACATCCTTATTATTTCATAGAGAGCAATGGTGTACATAGTGGATTATCATAGGCCTAAAATCCAATATGTGGGAACTAAAGGCATTGTGCCATTGTACCGATCTTTTCTTTACTTACGCAAGCTCATGAAAACTATTATCAGGAATGGCATCCCTATTTGTAAAGATCGAGGTTAAGGATTATATTCCGTCGGAAATGGCTGACTTTGCCAATGCCCTGGTTGATCCAATTGCTCATCTATCGAAGGTAAGATGCACCCAATTCATACACACGTCTTTTCTCACCTGGTACCTAGTAAACTTGTTGCAATATCATGATTCATGGTCCCAAGAAGGCAATGATCGTTCGCATTATTATGGCCTTCGAATAATGCCCTTCGAAACTTGTTGTCTTGGCGTTGAGATGATATTGGAGGCATTTTGGTGAATCGTGGTGGCATTCAACATTGTAACCATCAATTCTCGTGTCCTCAGGACGATCTCATGAAGCGTCGTGAGGGAATGTTGACCACGCTGGTCGACCAGGACGACCTTGTCGACCCGGAGGCCGAGGAGAAGGCGGCAGCGGAGGCAAAAGCGGCAGCCGAAGCAAAACCTGCAGGTTAGCGCCACCCTACCCTATATATCCATGATGCATAATGATCTACATCTACCGTTGAAAGGAAGGAGTACTGTTAACAATGTTTTCATCTACTGTTGAAAGGAAGGAGTACTGTTAACAATGTTTTCATCTACTGTTGAAAGGACGGAGTACTGTTAACAATGTTTTCATCTACTGTTGAAAGGAAGGAGTACTGTTAACAATGTTTTCACAATTTCCATTTCCAGGTGGCGCTGCACCAGCGAATAATAGGAGAAACAGACGTGTCAAGGTAACCCATGGAAACATACAAACAAACAAACAAACATTTGAATGTTGATCCGATATTTCAAACCTGATTTTTCACCAGAAATGCCCGATATAACTGCTGATTTTACCACGCTATTTGATCACGCTATTTGATCACGCTATTTGATCACGCTATTTCACCACACTGCCTATATCACTGCTGTTTCCTCTCACCGCTGATTACCGCTGGTTACCGCTCAGGGTCGAAACAATCCTGACGCCACCGCGCCACCTCCTCCGGGGCCAGCGCCACCAAAACAAGCCGCCATTGTGATAAGCGGCCTGGAGGACTTCACGAACACGCAACCCAAAGCGGGCGAGACGCCCCAGGAAGCGAAACCCAAGGAGGAGTTTGTCGGCGGGCTGTACGTCGGAGATGACAGTGCTAAGCTGGTTACGGATGACAAGGCAGGGAAACCCAAGGCCCCAACCCCAGTCGTCCCCTGGGATATGCCTGTCGATGATGTTCCTAATGATGACGAGCGAATGCTGCCCAGTAAGAGAAAATTCGGTGTCACCATGGTAACATGCGCTGCCATTTACCATGTTTTTACAAGGATATATAATGCATATTCATTATGTAACCATGAGTACATGTGTTACCGACTACCATGGTTTCATTTTTTGCCGGTGGTAACATGTGTTACCGTGGTTACATGTTTTTTTGTTACCTTAGTAACGAAATTTGGTTTCTCTGTCACAGTACCCCACCCAAAGTGTCATTATTCATTTTCACAGTGCGACGTTTTAGCTGGTTTCAAGCTGGTTTAGATATGATGTTGCTTAGCAAGGGAATGGCTGGTTTTTGAATATGTAACGTTTTATCAGTTTGGGTTTGGCAGGTTTTAGCAGCTCTTCGGTGACACATACGTCACGTGTTCGCTGGTTTTATGACGTGTCCCAACACGTGACAATATACAGCAACGTCACAGGGCGGTGCAAACCAGGGTTGTCATGGTAACCAAGTGAAGAATTGTAACTACGCCACGGTCACAATAGGTTTGATTGTTAACGCTGGTTGAAAACAGACAAATATCTTTGAGGATGGGGTGTAATTATGAAGTGACGTAGAAGTGAAATTTGTTTGAATTTGATGTCTTATTACACACCATATAGACTGCTTATGATAGACAGCTCTATGATAGAGGATAGATAGGCTAAATACAATAAACACTGTTTAGTGGACGGATCTTTACTCTATTATACATGAGGTTCAGTGTACACTGTAAGTGTATGGCACGCCTTTTACTGTGAAGTTCACACCTTATATTAGAGCAGAGGCCGCGATAGCTGGTAGAACTCATTGAACATTCACTTGTATTCTACATCCTATCATATCTATGGAAATTGTTTTTCCGGCTCATATACAATGTACAATGTACATTGTACAATGTACAATGTTCATGAATACAATTGTTTAATGAAATGACCATCTCCCCCAGAAATTGCTGGTGTGGATTGGAACGATATCACAGAGGAAACTCTCAAGAAAGGAAAGGTAAATCACCGCTGTCGTGATACTGGGCTTCTCATGAGTTGGCACTCATCCAAATCCATTGTAACACTGAAAAATGAATGTTCATTGCTCATTGGTAACGATAATTGCAGGCGTGGCAGAAGTACTATCAAAAACAGGAGAAGAAGACTCAAGATGTTGTAAAGAATCAAGAAAAGGTAAGACTCTGATTGGTCAGGCAACAGATTCATGTAAGATTCGTCCATACCCTCTCGCTGGCAGGATTCTATTCTTTGCGGGATTGCAATAATTATAACCCGGTGCGATTGAAGGAAGAAACTCAGCCNGAGTAATCTCGGAAATTCATTTCTTCCTTTTCATTCCCATTTCTTATTCTTGTCTCTCCTTTTCTCGGGAAATCTCCGAGACATTCTTAATCTACGAGACAATTTCTATTCCAGTCGTGGGAAGAAAGGGAAGAAGAAGCCGAAACTTCGCTTTCAAAGCTCGTTAACTACATCATGCCCGCGCCCAAATTCCGAGGTAAAATCATTGAGGATACCTATATGTTTCATCATTTACTTAACTGAATATATTCTGACTAGTTATGGTATTTGTCGCAAATGATGTAACAGTCTTCACTACTCATCGAACAATTTACCACCCTTCTCAACCTCTGTAACTATAGGGTTCGATGGTGCCGCAAAGAAGAAAGTGAGCTACGAAATGTCGTCATTCGTGGAAACAACCGCTCTCAACCACCTCAAGGAAAATCCGGTTGAGTTTGTGAACTACAACAAACGGCAACTCAGTCGTATTTACCCCAAAGGTATGCAGAGTCACGTGATAACCTACACGTGACAATGTAACGTAGTCACTAGGCCAAATGTCGAAACATCTACCATATCTTGAGAAATTGACCCCTACTTGCCGGATATTTCGGAAAACCGCCAGCCCCCTCCTAGAAGCATTATCAGTCCCTGATATGTTTGTGTATAGATCACGTGTTTGTGTATTGATCACGTGTTTGTATATTGATCACGTGTATTGGCAGGAGCGAGGGTTGCGTCTGATAACTACCAGCCTCAGATGTTCTGGAACACAGGATGTCAGATGGTTGCGCTCAACTACCAAACTCTAGACATTCCTATGCAGATAAACCTAGGTATTTGTCAACATTCACAAACACATACGGACACGTAAAGCACAAAAACACACGGAACACAAACTCACAGTCACATGCATCGCACAAATATGCAGGTAAACATGCACTAAACACCCTAACAAATCAATCATAAGTCATTGCCCAACACATTGTCCAATGCACATATCTAGAGTCTGAAACACCATACATTCCATCAAGATGACGTGTCACCTGAACCTCCCCCCCCTCCCACATACACCTCAACCCCCCGTCCTCAGGAAAGTTCGAGTTCAACGCGAAGTGTGGGTACATCCTAAAACCCGACTTCATGACCAAGGTCCAGACAACGTTCAATCCTTTCCTCGAATCCACAGTTGAGGGTGTGGTCGCTGCTGAACTGAAAGTCCATGTTATCTCAGGTAATCATTGGTCCTCAGACAGGAGAACTTTCACGAAGGATGAACCCCCCCCCGTTTTCAAGAGAGCTAAATTGGCCAATTGCCATCCTCCCTTTGACTGCTAACGTCTCCAACCGTGTCATTTGCTCATGAATGCCCCTTTCGGGATCACCCTCTTCATCGCACATCCTACATGGAACAGCTTTATGAACTAATACACTCATTTGACATCTCCCAACGACCCATTGGCATAATTTGGACATCTGCCAACAGCCCCATATTCTCTTGCAGGGCAGTTTCTCAGCGATAAGAAGTGTGGTGTCAAGGTGGAGCTGGAGATGTACGGTATTGCTAACGACTCCGTGAGGAGGAAACATCAGAGTAAGACAGTTATGAACAGTGTCTGTCCTCGGTGGGATGGAGACGATCCTTTCGTCTTTCCAAAGGTGAGACACAAGTTGAGACACAAGTTGAGACAAGCGTAACACATAATTGTGCTTGAGAGCACAGAATCAGGACATATGGTTGAGCTTGAGTTACGGGATTGATAAGACACGTTGGAAGTTGGACACGTGTATGGAGTTGAATCTTCGAGTTAGGGATTAAGATCATTTATTGTTGATTGATGAATTTTGACTCTAACATAATGAATGTTTGTATCAGATCGTAATCCCGGATTTGGCCATCATGAGGTTCATTGTGAATGACGATGCGGGCAGGATGATTGGGCAGAGAATCATCCCAATGGAGAGTATCCAGAGTGGATACAGATTTATCAGTCTGAGGAATGACTTCAATCAACCCATAGGTGAGTGCTAGCGATATCCCAATGAGTATCACTTTTTTTCCGATACCTCCTTAATATATAGTGAGTTTTGGTGTGCATATTGGATTATCATAGGCCTAAAATTAAATATGTGGTAACTAAAGGCATTGTACCGATCTTTTCTCTTCTTACGCAAACTCAGGAGAACTTTAATCTCAGGAATGGCATCCCTATTTGTAAAGATCGAGGTTAAGGATTACATTCCGTCGGAAATGGCTGACTTTGCCAATGCCCTGGTTGATCCAATTGCTCATCTATCGAAGGTAAGATGCACCCAATTCATAAACACGTCTTTTCTCAACTGGTGCCCCGCAGCCAACTTGTTGCCATATCATGGTCCCAAGAAGGCACTAGTCATCAAATTTGCATTATGATAGCAATCGAAACTTATCGGAGTGGCATTGTAACCATCGTTCATCAATTGCCCAGGACGACCTCATGAAGCGTCGTGAGGGAATGTTGACCACGCTGGTCGACCAGGACGACCTTGTCGACCCGGAGGCCGAGGAGAAGGCGGCGGCGGAGGCTAAAGCGGCAGCCGAAGCAAAACCTGCAGGTAAGCACCACCCTACCCTATATCATCCATGATGCATACCGATCTTCATTAACCGTTGAAAGGAAGGAGTACTGTTAACAATGTTATTATCTACTGTTGAAAGGAAGGAGTACTGTTAACAATGTTTTCATCTACTGTTGAAAGGAAGGAGTACTGTTAACAATGTTTTCACAATTTCCATTTCCAGGCGGCGCCGCACCAGCGAATAATAGGAGGAACAGGCGTGTCAAGGTACATACATGCTTCCTCACAACAAACAAACAAACATTGAATGTTAATCCGATAATTCCAGCCGATTTTTCACCAGAAATGCCCGATATCACCGCTGATTTGACCGCTATTTCATCACGCTGCCTATATCGCCATTGCTAACCGATAACCGCTGTTTTCTCTCACCGCTGGTTACCGCTGGTTACCGCTGGTTATCGCTCAGGGTCGAAACAATCCTGACGCCTCTGCGCCGCCTCCTCCGGGGCCAGCGCCACCAAAACAAGCCGCCATCGTGATAAGCGGCCTGGAGGACTTCACGAACACGNGGAAGGAGTACTGTTAACAATGTTTTCACAATTTCCATTTCCAGGTGGCGCTGCACCAGCGAATAATAGGAGAAACAGACGTGTCAAGGTAACCCATGGAAACATACAAACAAACAAACAAACATTTGAATGTTGATCCGATATTTCAAACCTGATTTTTCACCAGAAATGCCCGATATAACTGCTGATTTTACCACGCTATTTGATCACGCTATTTGATCACGCTATTTGATCACGCTATTTCACCACACTGCCTATATCACTGCTGTTTCCTCTCACCGCTGATTACCGCTGGTTACCGCTCAGGGTCGAAACAATCCTGACGCCACCGCGCCACCTCCTCCGGGGCCAGCGCCACCAAAACAAGCCGCCATTGTGATAAGCGGCCTGGAGGACTTCACGAACACGCAACCCAAAGCGGGCGAGACGCCCCAGGAAGCGAAACCCAAGGAGGAGTTTGTCGGCGGGCTGTACGTCGGAGATGACAGTGCTAAGCTGGTTACGGATGACAAGGCAGGGAAACCCAAGGCCCCAACCCCAGTCGTCCCCTGGGATATGCCTGTCGATGATGTTCCTAATGATGACGAGCGAATGCTGCCCAGTAAGAGAAAATTCGGTGTCACCATGGTAACATGCGCTGCCATTTACCATGTTTTTACAAGGATATATAATGCATATTCATTATGTAACCATGAGTACATGTGTTACCGACTACCATGGTTTCATTTTTTGCCGGTGGTAACATGTGTTACCGTGGTTACATGTTTTTTTGTTACCTTAGTAACGAAATTTGGTTTCTCTGTCACAGTACCCCACCCAAAGTGTCATTATTCATTTTCACAGTGCGACGTTTTAGCTGGTTTCAAGCTGGTTTAGATATGATGTTGCTTAGCAAGGGAATGGCTGGTTTTTGAATATGTAACGTTTTATCAGTTTGGGTTTGGCAGGTTTTAGCAGCTCTTCGGTGACACATACGTCACGTGTTCGCTGGTTTTATGACGTGTCCCAACACGTGACAATATACAGCAACGTCACAGGGCGGTGCAAACCAGGGTTGTCATGGTAACCAAGTGAAGAATTGTAACTACGCCACGGTCACAATAGGTTTGATTGTTAACGCTGGTTGAAAACAGACAAATATCTTTGAGGATGGGGTGTAATTATGAAGTGACGTAGAAGTGAAATTTGTTTGAATTTGATGTCTTATTACACACCATATAGACTGCTTATGATAGACAGCTCTATGATAGAGGATAGATAGGCTAAATACAATAAACACTGTTTAGTGGACGGATCTTTACTCTATTATACATGAGGTTCNAAGCATGATAAAATCGGACAAAATCAGGATTTTCAGAAAATGGGCGTGGCAACATGGGCGTGGCCATAACTTGGGATGTGATGGAGTTAGCGCTTTCATTTTGGTTTCTACCCCTACTAACTCGATGTTTCTGCATCTTTTAGTGTACCTGTTTGCCCTTCAACTCCATTCCTTAGAAAAGTTAAAAATTTTCCCACGATCGACCACGCCCACCCCGAAATGAGGCCTTATCACCCCCGACCGAATGTGAACGTTTGTCAGGTGTGATAGAGGAGACCTTTATGAGTAAGTTGGTGGTGGAAAACTTTGGTTACAAATTTTTTCCAGGTTGAGGCTATTTTTTGGATTTAATTCCCTTACTAATGAGTTGGCACTCATCCAAATCCATTGTAATCTTGAAAACATGAATGTTCATTGTTCATTAGTAACGATGATTGCAGGCGTGGCAGAAATACTATCAAAAACAGGAGAAGAAGACTCAAGATGTTGTAAAGAATCAAGAAAAGGTAAGATTGGTCAGACAACAGAGTCTTGTAATATTTGTCCATACCCTCTCGCTGGCAGGATTCTATTTTTTGCGGGATTGCAGTGATAGCGCGGCGCGATTGAAGGAAGAAACTCAGCCGGGGCATGGGGCTCCTAGTGCGACTATTTGAACCTCTTCAGGGTCACCCTAGGAGCAGTAAATCCGATTAATCACGCAGATTTTATGTTTATAACCTGGGACCCATTCCAGGAGAAAATGATTGTGCAGAAGTCTCAAAAAGCATCAATGGACAAACTGATTCGAGAAAACGGTGTCTTGCGGCAAAATCAAATCAAGGCCCAGGAAAAAGCAAGGAAACCGGGGTAAGTTGTGAATGTCCTAAAGTGGACACGGCTTGTATAGTTCAGATTGTTATCGCGAGTCAAACTTCATGAGCTAAACATGTTACAGAAAAAAGGGGAGCGTGAAGAAAAACGATGTTGAGAAATTGTAAATATATTAATGTGAAGAAACGTAGAATGTGTGATGAGTGATCGACCCATGCATGTACATATTCTATCATTTATAATGGTGACCATTCCCTAGCAACCTTTTCATAGCAACATTCACAGCATCATCTCAGAGCGTCACACGGTTACATTTTGCCTATCATGGCCACTGGTCTGAGCACACACACACACACACACACACACACACCAAGCCACCTCACTGCATATCAACTCACTGCAAGACATGGCAACTCATAGCAACTCATAGCGTCGCACAGCAACTCATGGCATTGCATAGCGACCCATAGCAACGCATTGCAACTCATAGCAACCCATAACAACCCATAGCAAACTCATGGCATCGCATAGCAACCCATAGCAACTCACAGGTTTACAAAAAAAGTTCTTTGCGTTGCAAGTAGAGGAGCTACCCTCGACATAATGAACACGTATGCTTGCATCCACAAACAGCTGCGTAATTCTTGTCATGGTTTGGGGTACTTTGTCACGTGTTACCATGGTAACGCAATGTGTCACACTTGTTACCATGGTCAGTGGTAACGCAATGTGTCACACTTGTAATTGGTTACGCAATGTGTCACACTTGTAAGTGGTAACGCAATGTGTCACACTTGTTATTATGTTAACATGGTTGCGCATGGTAAACCATGTGTTACCATGATATCGTGGTACAACAGTGACACATATATTGCCATAGTTACTCAATGTGTGACACAAGTGTTACCATGGTGTTTAGAGAATCAGGTTATAGTTGATGCATGTGTAACTTGTCCTATTTTGATAGTCAGATCAATGTTAAAGTACTCCAAGCCATTTGTACAATTTTGGTGTCAAAAGTGAATTTTACTTGCGTGTTACCAACCAATTAGACGCTGTTTGATGGTGCAATTACCACGTGTTCAAACACAAGTTTATATTTTGAATTTTTGGTTTACGCTGTGATGTGTCATCATATATCTATCATTGTAGTGGTGATGAACAACACTGGGATGTCGTTGCCTCCTGCGATAAGTAAACTATCATTGATCCTCCCCATCCCTCCTCCCCTCTTTTTATCCCCCGCGTCTGTGATTGAAGTACATATCTCTTTTTTCCATAAATGTGGGTGATTGTGATTGCGTTGTCAATCGGTGTCAATTATATATGATGTGATCTTCTAAAGCATGATATATATAGGCATGGGATAGCATATGATTTTACAGTAACCTAAGAAAGCAGCGTTAACTTAACTTAAGTTAACACTGTCAATCACTTAACATGATGATCACAGCAATCATCAGCAAGTGACTAGCTTCGTTTCAGTGATACAAAGGAGCAGTTTGAGGCGTTCATCAAGAAACTGGATGAGAAACAAGCTAAAGATGTAAGTTAACACATAGTTACCACTTACCATGGTAACCACATAGTTACCACTTACCGTGGTAACCTTATTGTTACCATAGTGATATTTTACTTAGTTTCTGGCATTACTATTAGGCATAGATGGTCGTTAGACTTGGATTGCAGTTGATTTCGCGACCAACTAAAGTGTAACACGATGAGTGTAACATGTTTTAGATTAAGATAGTTAAGATGGAACCAAGTGTAACTGGATGAGAAGCAGGCTAAAGATATTAGTAACCAAATAGTCACCACTTACAATAGTAACCACATAGTTACCATAGTAACCACATCGTTAACCCCAATCCGGACAGGTCGATAATCTGAAACTACAACACAAGAGTGAGCGTCTGAGGGTGGAGAAGATACACAAGAGTGAACGGGCAGCCCACGATAGGGCTGAAATAAAGGAAAATCATGAAACTGTGAGAATCAATATCAATTCTAATTGATCCATATCGATTCTAATTGATCCTCATCGATTCTAATCGATCTCAATGTCATAATGCGTGAAAGAGCAATCAACTTTTGTGACATCGTCAACTCTTATCAATCGATCCTCTTCGATCCACATTCCATGTGTGATTTCGAACACGTTTCCCACAGCTCAAGAAGATAAAGAAGGAAGCACACGAGGCCCAAGCCGCTGCTTTTGAGTTGTACCAGAAGAACGAGCAAGATGACATTGTAAGTAACAATGTGTGACTTGGGTAGCATGTTGCTATGGTAACGTGTTGCTATTGTGTAGCAACACGTTGCTATGGTGTAGCAACACGTTGCTATGGTGTAGCAACACGTTGCTATGGTGTAGCAACACTTAGCTATGGAGACGTGACGTACGTACGTATTGCTATTGTCTAGACTACACCTGTAGTAACCTGTTGCTATGGTGTAGCAACGTGTGTTGCTATGGTAGCGTAACGTGATGTTGCTAGGTACGGACGATCGAGGGAAAGAAAGCTGAACAACTTGTGAAGATAACGGCCGAAACAAAGGATAAGGATGAACTGGGCAAAAAGAAGGAAGAGCTTGATCAGAAGTGTGAAACGCAGATCAAGAATCAAACAAACAAGGTAGGGTGTGATTGTCCGGAATTTCCACTATATCGTCAATTTGTTCTGACAATTCTTGTTATTTATGGGAGAATGAAGCGTGAGATTCCTTTTCTGAATGGGTATCACTATCCTATTTGAGGATAAGTATTGGAACGAGCTGATGTGACATGAGTGTTCTAAAACAAGGATAGCAACAATGTGCAAATCTGAAATCACTCATGTTGTATTCTGGGTGGTGCTATAATCTCCGTGTTTTCCCACAGTTGCTGAAGAATCAGGAGATCCGACGAGAGCAGCTGATCGCTGAACACAAGGAACAGCTCAAGATGGTGGATCAACTCTATTTGAAGGTGAGCACGAACTCCTGTGTGCATCTTGTCAAATAGTTGTGGAATAGTCGTTAAAATCGTGTCGCGGTCGTAAACATGAAAGGATGTCGTGTTGTAATCCTGAATGAAGAGATTCTTACTGTATGGTGTAATTTTTCAGAGAATGAAAGAGTTTGATGAGGACACGCAGAGTGAAATTGAGAAATTGGAAAGCGAGATTCAAGCTATTGGATATATAGAGCAGTGATGCGAGTTTTGACAAAATAAATTTCGTGAGTTATATCGTAGTGACTGTTATATCGATACTGAAACACGCATACTGAAACACGATACTGAATCCTAGTATGATGTTGGATAGATGAACATTATCGCTAATATTATAGCTCCTAGCACATCACAATAAAATTGACTGCACGTGCAATGTTGCACTACACGTGCAAGATTACTGTGCACGTGCCATGTTGCGTTCCACGTACAAAGTTACATTGCACGTGCGCTATTACACTGGATATTCCATGCATATGCAATGTTATACTGCACACTCTATGCAACACTGCGCGTACCATGTTACATTGTACGTGCAATGTTACATTGCACGTGCACATGATCCTAGCACACACACACACATGTTAAAATAAGTTATCGTATCTGCTCAGTGTTAAGTTAAGATAAAATTATTATTGATGATGGAAAGCAGTTATAGCAGTTATAGGACTAGTTATTATATTGCACCGATTTATTGTAAGTATACTAGGGGGTTAAATTTTAGTTATGTTATTTGAGACACAACGCATGCACAGTTTTTGCGTTGTACTATATATGTATGTCATGATGGGTTTACTGTTAGTGTACTTTTGCTCCGGATTCATTATTGAAAACAGGTTTATCATTTACATTATTTATGGATTAAGCCACCGAGTTTTAACAAAACTAATTTACTGTATTCTTTTTAACCTTTATGTACTTTTTATTTGAGTTTGAAAACTGTGATCCTAAGACATGACTTGACAGAATCACTAATGTGTTGCCGCCATATGAATAAGAAAAAAGCCCCGATCAGCAAAGCGACATGTTTGTGCATTTTCACGATTATGTCTACTTTATTGCTGAATTTCAAATGTTGTTCACTTGAAGGAGATATTGATCAATGCGAATGTGATATGTAAGTATGGTAAGAGATTTTTTGCAATCGTTATTGATTTTATTGGTATGTGTTATCGTATTACCATTATTCGGAAGATATTGTTGTGAAAATATGATAATTATTTTACTTATTATTGATGATCATTACGAAGATTCGGAAACTAGAGCTAGAGATCTGTATCTTCCCATTCATTGCCTATGTTTTAAGAATAAGGGCATAATCTAAGCTATATCATGGTGACATTGTGACAATGACATGTTCATGACCTCACGGTGTACTTGTAGTTGTACAATACTATATTTGTGTCAGTGTGCATACATTTGTAAAATGCGCCTGCGCATGCGCCATTCGTACATAGTACAGTTGTACTACATTTGTACTACAACGCGTGAGATCATGTCCATGTCGTCACGATATTCATGATATTGATAAATGATAATCATGATATAGTCAGATTATGCTGGATCACTGCATACTGCACTACTGTACTGCACTGGAAGCATTCTCTGTCTGTGTTGTAGTGTGTTAATTGATTGATCGTGTCGAAAATAAACCCGCATGATCTTTACACTTGCAGTGACGCAGTATAGACTTCAACACTCACACTCTGACAGTTCCATAGTGCATAGCGAGTAGCTATGGACATGGACAGTCGCTATAGCGTCCGCGTCGTAGCGACTGTCCATGTCTGCCGACTTGGATGCGCGGCTCTTATCATCATGCGCGGCGCGCATGCCGCGACGTGAAGCTGAAACTAGATAGTTTTGAGATAACTACATGGACCGGCTTCTGCTCTCTGCAGTCCCACTGCCATCGCGTTGTCAAATTATACTATTAAATTCTGCATCAGTGGCCATCAGCTAATTCCACGCGAAATTAATTTTTACGCGCGCCGCACAAATATCAATTTGGTAGAAAAATATGCAGTTGCAATTTCACAATTTTAGTTTAGCGTTTTATCCATTATGTGACTGTCGATAAAAATAAAATAAGACTAAAAACGGCTTACTTCACATGAAGACTTATTTGAAATAATAAGAATCTCATTAATTGGCAAGAACAGAAGCATATCCCTGATAAAGACTGTGTATATATCATACTGATGGTCAAATTCCAAGTATGAGTTGGAACTTAGGTTGTAGATCGGAGGTGAAATGGAAATCCATGCCAGCTTTATCCCAGGAAGTAGCTCAGCACTCATTCAGCATTTCAAATTATGCTTTACCAAATGACATTGAATCATTGCAAAAATAGGCCATGTCTTGTGATGAAGATGACATTGAAGACCTTGCAAAAGGTTTCGAAAATGTACAGCATGCCTCTAGACCTCCAACAAAAAGACTCATCCCTAAAAAATTCACTACCACAATACGTCATGATAAGCCTGTTGCAGAAAGTATAATTCCTGGTACTCAGAGTGTAAGTTGAGCAGATTTGTAGAACCACTTAAGAAATATTCATCCACACTCATCAAATTTACTATTTACCTATTTGGATGGTTGATAATGCAATGAAATGCTCGGGTCCATCATCCAAGTCAATAAGCACACTTAAACACTTCCAGGTATTTGTCAAGACTTGGGGATGTGCCCACAACAACAGTGATTCTGAATATATGGCTGGACTCTTAGCAACATATGGTACCTTACTGAAATAACAAGTGCCATCAGCCCTTCATGTTCATTGATACCAATTTCAAGACATTTAAAGCTTGCCAATTGGTTGATGTACAATGTACATGTTATCAGGTTACAGAATTGTGGATGACGCCTTGAGTGCTGATCTTTGGTTGCTCAATAGTTGTACAGTAAAAACCCCTGCTGAAGATGGCCTCCGAAATTCAATTGAAGCTGCACAAAAACTGGGTAAAGACAGTTGATTACATTGTCTACATGCAAGGCTTGAAGCTTGACTGTTGACCTCCAAATAAAAGAAACTATTTAACCTAACAGGGAAGAAGGTTGTGATTGCTGGATGTGTATCACAAGGGGCTCCAAGCACCAAATTCATTGAATCCTACAGTGTTGTTGGGGTACAGCAGATAGACAGGTTTTGTAAGAGGTCAAAGTAATTATGAAATGTAAAATTAACTTTGTTGTCACTTTTGTTGGTACTAGTTGGATACACAGACAGTTGTACTTATGGTACTGTTACACATATTTTTCCTTCACTATTATTGGATAATGCACAGGGTAGTAGAGGTAGTAGAAGAAACATTGAAGGGTCACAATGTTCGTCTACTTGGTCAGAAGAAAGACGCTGGTAAGAAGATTGGAGGGGCGTCTCTCAATTTACCCAAGATAAGGAAGAATCCTCTGATTGAAATCATTGGTGAGACAAACTCCTAGCTCTGATATGTGGTACTCTGCAATCTGTGAATCCTAGGGAATGCTATGATATCTTTTCCCAGCCATCAACACGGGATGTTTGAATCAGTGTACATACTGTAAGACTAAGCATGCAAGAGGGGAACTGGGCAGCTATCCAATAGAGGAAATAGTGCAACGAGGAGTGCAGAGCTTTGAGGAGGGTGTCAGGTAATAGATTCATGTATCTATGTGACATGTGCTTGACCTATCATCAATTGACCTATCATACATTGCTAAAATCCTTCTGATTCTTTGGCAATTCGCGTCCCAAATCACCTTACATAAGGGTAATGGCCAGCAGAACCCTGCCACATCATCACACTCTCTTCCCTTTCCACAGGGAAGTATGGATGACATCAGAAGATACAGGAGCATATGGGAGAGATATTGGAGTAACCCTCCCCGATCTGCTCAGAGAGTTTGTCAAGATAATTCCCGAGGGGTGTATGCTCAGGTTGGGCATGACAAACCCTCCCTACATCATGGATCACTTGGATGAAATGGTGACATTCCTATCCCATCCCAGGGTTTACGCCTTCCTTCATCTTCCAGTCCAGGCAGGTATAGTTTGGGAAACAGGGAGATTGGAAGATAAATAGAACTAAAAGTCCCGTGTCAATCGATTCAGCGGACAAAATTGCTTAGGAAACGATGGTTTCTCAATCATCGGTTGAAAACGGCGAATGGAATCACTCTATGGCTCCCATCTCGAGAAGTATCATCCCATAGGAAGGAACAAAATTAGGAGAGGTGTTCCCGGCCTAATTTTGACCGTAAAACACGAATTTGAAGAAATTGTCGAGGAAATCCAATGTGATTCAAGAAACGCTGTCATGTTCTTAAAATTTAATATCATTTATGACGCCTCCTCAATTATACTGTTCTCAAACGATCATTTTCAGCTAGTGACAAAGTTCTGGACGACATGAAGCGAGAATACACTATTTCTGATTTTTGTTACGTGGTCGATTTCTTGCGGAGTAAGGTACCAGGAATCAACATCGCAACAGACATCATCTGCGGCTTCCCAACTGAAACAGAGGTACGATGTAGGCATCAATTGACAGAATGCTACTTTCGTGATGACCGCTTTCTGGTTTTAAACTTTGCAACACAACTTTATACAATCAAATTTTAGCTTATGATAAGAAAATTTATAGAAATTTGAATTTTAGAGGCCGAAAGGGGGTCCTGAGGTCTTTGGACTCCACGCCCTCGACGCGATGGGATCAACAAGACTATAGATACAACTTACACAGCTTGACAAGTTCATTTCTCTTCCTTCAGGAAGATTTCGAAATGACGCTCGATCTGATTAGGAAATACGCTTTCGCCAGTCTCTTCATCAACCAGTTCTTCCCAAGACCAGGTAATACATATTGCATGTGCCACAATTTTGTAGTAATGGGTTATGATTACTTCCTTCTCTCACTGGTGGGATTTTGTGCCTGGCGTCGCCGAAATGAGCATTACACACGAATCAGTTGTCACGCTGTTGTCATTTTCTCACGCTTGCTCTTCAGGAACCCCTGCTGCAAAAATGAAAAGAATACCTGCTAACAAAGTGAAAGAACGGACCAAACAGGCATCAGTGCTGTTTGCCTCCCAGTTCCCCTACACCAACAGAATTGGTTTGAACTCGATGATTACACTGCTAATATTCGATTATCTACCGTCTAGTTTTCGATACATTCACACTTGAAATATCTACACTTGGAATATGATCGGAGACCACGTTTTGTTACAGGGGAAGAGCAGACTATATTGGTTACGGAAACGGCCACTGATAACACGAGTTACGTTGGTCACAATAAGTTTTACGAACAGATTCTCATTCCCAAGAAGGAATGTTACATGGGACAAAGTTTGACAGGTACAATTTGACCTGGTCCATGATGCGACATGTGTATTTAGCGACCGGGCTGTGATGGGTGAATTGAGTTATCTGTCTAGGCCCCAGTATTCATTCGATTATCCATGAATACACATGCATACATGAATGCATAAATGCATGAATAAATTAATGCATGAACGCAACATTACGGCAGAAACTGTTTCAGTGAGGATTGTTGAGACTGGGAAGCATTTCATGAAGGGTGAAGTGTTGTCAGAAGTAAAAGCTATCCAGATACCTTCCTCTTACAGTAATCCTGAGAAAATGGTGAGAATTCGGGAGGAATTTCTGGGAAAAAGAGATCTCAGATTCTTATTAAATTGTTTCTCCAGTTTCCATAGAATAATTCATGTGGGCTTGTTTCAGGCGTTTTCAGAAGTAACGACTAACGATCACTGGTTGATAAGATTCGGGGCAAATTCAAGGACATTCATTTTGGTGTTGATATTCGGTATTGCCATCCAGGCCCTAGTCATACTTTATAGGAACAGTCTTCTCTGAAAACGATTTATTGTTTAGAAAGTCGGGATGTAAACTCTGATGGAAAATTTGCCGTTTTTATTTATTCCAATCTTCGTTTAACTTTCCTTCGCTTCTATGAGTAACTGTATACCTTGAAGGTGCATAGATGGAACATTTAAAATGATAGTGAGGCAAGTGTATAAAGATACACGGCAATGCCACGATCGGGGAAGTTGCAGTCAGGCAAGCAGCGTCGCACAATGCTTGATCTAATGACACACTGAATATGACTAAAATGGAAGGCGCTCGTTATGAATTTTGATTATCAATGCGCGCACGTACGAACATATTGCGCGCGCCTTGAATTTTACTTCACTCACTGTAGGACTTCCCAGCCCCTCGTGCCGCGCAATGCAATGTTAAACTGCAGCGCCAGGTGGTGAATCCCATCCCTAATAGCGCACTGAAAGTTTTTCTAAATTGCCAGTCAGCACAAGACAGGGATCAATTTAACTTAGCAACAAAACCGCAGGGTGAAAGTATTGAGCCGCGCGAAATGCATGTATATTACTAGCATTATGCCAAAATCGTATTATCGGCACTGGATAAATCCGCGATACCTTAATGCCAAATACGGAGAACGGAATGTGTGAAACTGGTGAAATCAACAAGCCACAGAGCACCAACTGCGGAAGTCAGAAATGAATCTATGATTTTCAGATAATGTAGAATTGTTAAAAACTCATTATAAACCTTCAAATATACACTATTTCACTCCAATAATGCAGGACATCAGCTAAAAGCTACTGGGAAATGAGAATAAGGAATCAAAACTGAATTTCTAGTTAAATGCAAAATTGAAAGAATGGTAATGTAAGGGTGTATGGGACTCAAAAACCAGCCCAATAGAAATTAGGAAATGAATTACAATAAAAATCTCTGATCTACTTTCTATGTTGCTACTGGAAGCATCGCTGCTGAAATCTTGACTTAGGTTCCAGCCTAAAACATTTTAACAAGCTCACCGAAAGGTTATCTTTTGATCGAAGTACATTTTAACTTAATAAATTACAACTAATTCAAACAGATAATCCTGTTCAACAGAAAGCATAAGTCCTCATTTCTGTTTCGGAAGTCCGCCATGATAGACATGAACGCAGGTGGACAACTGCTCAACTATTGACGATTGCTGAACACTTTGCTCCTTTGATAGACTCAATCTTGCACTCCTTATCAGTCTACTGACATGTTTTATTCTGGCTCCAGTCCAAATTTCGAATCACAGATCACATGAATGATGTCTCCACCAGGATTTTAGATTTGCACGTGTTGACCCGTACTTCCAAATTACTGGTCTCGGTCCACAGAGCACTGAGGTAGCCCGGGGAGTTCTCATTCATTGTACTGTCCACTGTCACTGGGGTTGACCGTGTGTTAGTGCTGACAGATACGCATTTATTCATTAAGAAGATGGTCTCTTCAATAAAGATTATATAAAGGCAGATATCAAGTGTCAAAACAGCAAAAGTACTCACGATTTGGCTTCCAATCAGTGCTCATGAGATTGTTCTTGGTTGCTTTCAACTCTGATAGCAACTCAAACTGTTTCCGCCTCAATTTCTCAATCAGAGAATTCCTCCTTTCCAATATTCGGATTTGTTGATCGAAGTAATCCAAATCCTGAGGAAAGAAACATTTAGTGAATTGTCAGTTGCGATTTGGGATCTGTGAATAATGTGATCGAAGTCCTATGTGTTCACAGTCAAGGTGTTCGAGTAAAGGTGTGAGGAAAGAAACTTCTCAATCTGGCTCCAAAATAGGTATAATAATCGTGAACTCTCCACTTTGAGTTAAATAACAGAAGAGAAAAAGATAGGATTTAAATGTGAGACGGCTTAAGTGTAGGACACTGCTCTTTGTAGAGTTCTATGAGAATGGGGCACAATATGGAGGCATGAGAAGAGAAGGGGCATGGGAAGAGTAGGGATTTATGCGAAATGCTAGTCTGTGAACAGTGTCTAGATGCGAGGTTCGATACGTCACAAAAAGTGGTGTCAAAGGAAAGTGGTGTCAGACAACATTCGTCTTCAAAAAGTGGTGTCAACACCAACCTGCACAGCTCCCCTCCACTGCATCTTGTTCTGAACGAGTTGCTCCACTTCCTGGACCTGTTCCAGCAACAACTCCAAATCCTCAACCTGATCTCCCTCTACGGGTGCACTTCGCTGCTTCTCACTCTGAAATGGCAGGAGTTTGAGTTGTCGAACATGAGGGAAACATTCCAATTCCGTACAAAAAACGCCACGCTCCCCGACTCAAATGATCATGCGAAGTAGACAAGCAATTCAAGAAAGAAGCTTCGTTCAGTCCCCACATATTTCTTCTTTCCTCAAAGAATTCTCTAGTCTCTATTCAACTTCTCTATCTCTCCTGCCCTTCCTCCTCCCAATTACCTGTTTCTGTGCGTGTCTCTCGTGTCGTTTTCTGTGCGGTGCCCCATCAGACTGGTATCCCGAGCTGGTTCTGCCCTTGGCTCTGGCGGGGGCCATGCCTCCACTTGATGGGGCATCTGTGGAGTACCCAGACCTCTTGTCGAACCTCCGCTCACTGTACCTGGTGGTTAGAATGGGGTAAGAATGGGGGCTCCATTGTTTAGAAGAGCTGAATTGGAGGGTAATTAAGAACTGTTGTAGCATAAGATTTCGTGGGTGTGACAGATAGAAATCAAGATCAATGGAGAAAGAAAAAGGAACGTAGGGTGGAGTTAGCGTGTGTTCTATACCTGTGATTTCTATTGCCTAGATCGGAATTCTGGTTGTTCCTCCTAGTAAGCAACTCATCCTCAGATAGCGAACTCTTCACTCTCTTCGTCTTCACTTCCCGAATTTGGGGCGCTTCCTTCAGATCGATGGGGCCGTAATCGATAAACTTGCCCCCAGGGGCCGGTTGCCGCTTTTTCTTTATCTTCTGAATCCACTCCTTGGAAATCTCGGTTTTCTCATCACTCGACCTCACTCCCCCTCCCTCGCTCCTATATCCCGACTTGCTGCGCCTTGGCTTTGATTCGGCCTCCGCCAACTTATCGAGAACAGCCCCATCATCCTCCGTATCATATATCGTGTACAAGCGCCGGTTATCGCCCTTGCCCCGGGAATCGGATCGGGTTCGATCTCGGAGTTTGACGTTTTCCTTGTCATCCCCTTCCGTCGTCATGACTCCGTTCTCCGTCGCTTCCGGCTCAGCTCCGTCTTCCGTTTCAATGGCGGCGGTGGGCGCTGCGGGCGTAACTTTGGCGGGATTTTCTGCTGACCACGCAGTGGGTTTCTCGCCCGTTTCCGTGGCGGGTTGAGATGGTGTGGACTCGGGCGTCGTTCCGTCTACTGAAATAATAACACACGTCGATCAGAAAATTGCTACAATTTGATGAGATCCTTCATGACAAATGAAATAAGGAATGTGATAATCATAATACCTCTCATTTCTCTTGATTGAGCAAGGATCGCTTCCCTCTGGTTCTTAAGTCTGAGCAACTCAAAGTACCGCTTGAGTTGCTGCTGGTTCTTCTGTACCCGCTTCTGACGGATATCCTCGGCGTTTGTGGAGTTTTTGGAGGCTGTTCGTCTCTTGGCTGGTTCTGAGAACAAGGATCAAAGGATAGATAATCAACTATATTTCTTGAAAACAACAATTGATGCTATGATCGTGCAGGAAAGACTATCACACCCACATGCCGATAGATTCTACCCCTCACAACTAACCAGCATTGCCCAAGTTCTCGGTATCCGAACTGAATTGTTTAGGGGTGGGGCGAGTGGCGCGCGGCGCGGCTCCGGACGGGCGTAGCGATTCCTCAGTATCCGTGAGGGCGTACTGTCTGTTTCTACCACCTGGTCTTGATGAATGGGTTGTGCCACTTTGCTCTGAAAAAGGGGGGAGTTGGGTGAGGTGTATGAGCAAGAAAGTGGAGGCAGAAGATTAATCTGAACTGATTTACAATCAAGTACTAGATAGTGAAAGATAGTAATCCTCACTACAAATTTTAGTATAATATCTTAACACGATGCTAAGTGCTTACCGATTAGAGGGCTTGGTTTATAACTGCCACTATCACTCGAGTAGCCAGCCCCTCGCCGGGCATTACTTTGTCCCGTGTCACTGTGGTAACCAGTGCGAGCACGTGGCGGCTTCACCCTGTCCTCGGTGTCGCTATGGTTACGAGAGCTGACCACAGCTCGCTTCACACGGTCCTCAGAGTCGCTGAAGTTGCGCCCACCGCCACCAGGTCGCTTGTTGCACGACGTGAACTGAGGGGAGTTCTCCTGAAATAATGACTAACTACAGCTCATTATGGACAATGAGAGTGGGGTTAAATTAACTGTCACTCCCAAAAAGAGAGAGACTACATTCAAATTGAAGCAATGCGATAGATGAATAGCTCTTTCAAGCATATGGGAATATTTCAAGCAGAGAAAAATAAGATAAGAATCTTTTGAGCGGATACAAAGAAGATAAGAATGGCTATTGAAAAGATGATTTCATCAAGTTTTTCTCTCACCTGCCCATCTCCCTTCGTTCTCTCGGGAAGGTATGATTTGGGCGGTCCCTCCCCATCACTCGATAGTCCGGGTCGGTAAATGACGGTGTCGGCCGATTCCTCACCCGTGGATGTTGCGGACGAGTAGTCCTTTTCCCGCTTCAACCGTTGTAATTCATTACGCTTGTGTGCGGGCTGGAGGAGAGAGGAAGCAACGGGTTAGGATTTAGGAGATTTTGGGGATAGATGTGGATGTGTGGTTAGAATTTAGGGATATGTGACGAGAATTTAGAGCTAGATGTGTGATGGAAAGACGCGGCGCCTCAGTACACAGATTATGGCGTCTTTTCTTAACGGAAAGACGCAGTTTCAGACAGAAGACGCTCTTCGCTTACCAGATGTCTCATGTAAAGTCGGGTTGCGAGGTTGAGGGTAATACCGATAGCCTGGTAATCCTTGGGACTGTGAGTGATGTGCCCCAGACACGTTATGTGTGTCTTGCTGTGCATCAGGTTGTGACGCTGATGGGGAAAGAGGGAGTGTTAGGGAATTGTGGGGAGAATAGGGAGAGGGAGTGTTAGGGAATTGTGGGGGAAAGAGGGAGTGTTAGGGAATTGTCAATTATCGGGAGGGATTTGAGAGTGCTAGAGACGGTTGATGCATTGACTATAAGTCTTGGTGAGATCTGAAATGTCAATATGTTGTTTTGATCATTAGAACTCACCAGTTGGACAAAAGTTTCGAAGTATTTGCTCCCTGACGTCTGAGTGACATCCTGGAGCCACTGCCAGCACAGCACATTGGAACTGTCATTCTTTCGGATTGGAGTTCCGATATCGATGAAAGTGAGCATCCCAAAATTATCCTTGTTTTTCTTCTTCTTGGATTTCGATTCGGAGAATGTCATGTTGATGATCAGCGCCTGGGAAAGCAATGATGTAAATGATGGTTGATGAGATGTGAGTGATGTTTGAGGTAGCGACTTGTAATTTGCTATAAGTGAGCAATTGTTTAGTCCGAGTATAATAGTCAACTATTGATAGAAAGTGTTTCCAAATTGACACATTAGCGATGTTTAATCGGCGTTTAAGTTCCTCAATAGACCAAAGAGAAAGTCTAACAAATTGTTGTCTGAACATTGCCTTATAGTAGAAACGTGCCATAGTAACCAACTGTTTTCAAAATACAAAATGATCAACCTGAATCCTAGATCATCCTGAGGGCCCTAGACTTCATCCACGACCCAACCACTCTAAATTATACCCAAACAAGTTAACCACATATCCCACAAAATATTGACCCGTTCTCCCCTGACCCACTCCTCCTCGGACCACCCTACAGTCCCCTACTCCCTCGGCCAGGGTCCCTCCACTATCTATCCCCCAGACCCCAGGTCTCCCAGACCCCAGGTCCCTCAATGACCCACCTCATCATTAGGATGTTCCCGGGCGGGTAGAGTGAGAGTCAGCTTGTCCAGATACTTGCCCAAGTCATCACACTTGGAAACAGTGGTGGGGGATACAAACTCACTCAAACACTTCTGTTCATCTGAGGGAATGAGAGTGAGCGTGAGATTCATGATATGTTAGATTTTGAGGGCGTGGGGGGAATCAGAGAGTTTAGAGTCGGGAACCATCCCTCTGTTAGAGGAATTAGAGGACAACGGCTACTGTATCTCTCGGGCTACTGTAACTCTAATAGGGTGGATTTCTAAGAAATATTAAAATCAGTTTTCAAATGAAATTCTAAGAAAGTGTTCCAATTCTAACCGATTCGAAGAGAGGTTATGTGGACTGCGTTAGGACCGCACTTGCTCCGATCATCCTCCCCCAGCTTGTTCAGCCACGTGACAGCCGTGGGAACCAATCCGAGGCTCTGGGTCGAGTCACGTGATCCAATGAGAGAGAACTGACGACCTGAGAGAATGTGAGGGATGGTTAAGATGAGGAAACACGACATGAAAACATAGACAAAACTTTGGTAGAGATGAGAATTCACGAGGAATTTTATTTTCATCGACGAGAAGGTCTCCCATCCAAACAGCTTGGTGTTCGTCTCACCTGGCGAGTTTTTGCCGAAAGTAACCACTACGACAGATCTGCCGTGTAAGATCGCCGGCAACACGTCAGATAGCATGCTGGAACACGTGTCGATCTGCTTACTCTGGGGTCCTGGAGGAAGGGAGAGATATGATGAGAATAGAGAGAGATGGTGGTGAGGAAATTATAACTCTTTCAGGACTGAACTATTGTTTTTCCTTGAATTTCATCTTTTGATTCATGGACTCGGTCTAAAAGAGAATAATTCTATCTAAAGTTCAAGTCGATCGTATTTCAGTTCCATGCTTCCAGAATTGAGAATAACAATCGCAGGTTGTGTTACCTTACCGTGAACATAGTCGAAGAAGAGAGTCTCGTTTGCGATGAGCACCGTCGATTTCCCCTCGTCCACCGACAAGATCGACTCCTTGTTCTGTGGGTTGGGGCTGATCCTCATCCCGACTTTAACCTGAGGTAAGGGTGTCAGTGAGGGTAGATTGTCTAATGTAGCGAATCAGAGGTCAATAACTTATCGAAATTGATTTATTCTTCCTGGGATAAAACGCATGAAAATCTGGAATACTAAAGCATGACTTACATTGTAAGTGTAGTTGTCAGTAGAGCGTGCCCCCTCCGTATGGTACGCCCGGAGTAGCGATTGTGGGGGAGGTGGCGCGAAGAGGCGCATCAACTCGGCGTATGTGAGGGGGCGCTCCTTCTTACGCTTCCTAAACATCTGTGACGCCCTAGAGGGGGTAAATAACTTTGCAAAGGAGCAAATACTGAGAGGGAGGGAGCAACAAATTGTGAGTGAAATTGAGAAATGAGAAGAGCCGAACTTTTGCCGGAAACAGCTGCTGTTGTCGTAGCAACGGAATACTCAGTCATAAGCATACAATAAGTTACACAAGTCACAAAAACACACTCACTACCGATGGACTACGATTCGCAACATGATGTGTTGCACCAAGGTCACACACACACAAACACAAACACACACACACACACACTCACAAGGCACATACTAATGCTACTCAGTGACATGTGTGTATACCAGTGTATTGTATAATGTATAGTGCACTGCGTGTTATACGGTGAGTGATGGATAAAAGACAAGTGCTACGTGACCCACAGTGACCAAGAGGGTTTAAGAAAGAGACCAAAGAAGCCAAGATGGTCAATAATGGTTGAGCTGCTGTTCAATGAAATTACTGAGACTAAAAATAGGAGAACTTTAACACGAGCAGATGAGGCGATACAATTTGTGGTAAGTTTAAAACTACTACTATCAACTGTTTTTAACTTCACGAGTAACCGAGATTAAATACTGGACAGTTAGACGAGTACCAAAAATTCCTTTAAAAAAAGGAGTGCCAGGATGCAAGGGATTCAAATTTCATTTTTAAAAGTTTGAAAGCTCCGAAAACGATTGAAGCTGAGGAAAAGAAACACGTCCAGCGCAAGAGCATGCGGAATGAAACTTGAACCAGTGAAATACCAGTGAATACAACCCCTTCACCCGAAATATGCAATGAGCTCGACCAATCAGGAAGCCGGGATCTAGTCACGTGATTATTGAGAGGGGCGTTAATCAAGAAGGGAGTGTTTTGTATGTAATGACTCTTGGTGGCGCGTGTATGTATGCATATGATTCCTTGATGAATTTTATGAAGGAGCAGTGAAGGTCAATGAAGTAGTTTGCTTGAGACGATTGAATGAAGGGAATTGTAAGATGCAATGACCTCAGCAATATGCAAACAAACCAACAATATAAAGTCATCATACAAACACCTAAAGTCTACACACGGCGATGCCACAAATGGCATACATAATGTGGCATTAGAATATTCGGTGGGGCAGAGTTTCAGAATAATTAAATGTTCCTGAATAAGTCACATTTTGGAGTTGCATCTTTGAAATGAAATTAAGCATAATTAGAAATTCTGGTTTGAAATGATAAAGGCGGAAAACCATCTCTGTGCACAAATGACATCATAGAGGTACATGGAAGTGTGAAGGGGAATTGTCAAGTTTAAAATTCCTCATGAACTCACAGTGCGAACCGTCTTTTGTCAAAAATCTCTCCACTCGCAGCCGATGATTAAACCTATCCAAAATAAGCAGGAAAGATAGGGAGGTTCGAAGGGGATGGGCAAGGAAATAACGGAAGAAGATAGTTACGCGTTTTCTACGCGAATATAACAGTTGAATCCCCAGTGCCGCTTCCAACAGACTATGCAACTTTATAGTATGCACGCAAAAGATGAAAATAAACTGTTAAAATAGTTATCAAACATATGAAATGGTATGTTAAATGCTTGTACAAGACTAAAATGAAATATTTTGATAAGAAACATGCTTCCAAGAATCGCGTATCTCAATTCATCCTCCAATAGAACCAAGCACCTCCAACCGGCGCCAGACTGCCAAGCATGGAAATTCCACTGCACATAGCATATTCAAACATCGCATAATAACTCAGTGCAAGAAAGGTCGTTAAAGTGAAACAAAATGACACAGGTCCAAGACACTACAGTAGCATAGGCCGGTAAGGAAAATTGGGATCGCATTTCCCCGAAAATGAAATCACGGACCAATTTATGTATTTATAACCATGCAGAAAGTTGAAACAAACAAACAAACATGATAAGAGACAAACAAAGAAGCTAACTGCAAGGAAACAATCTAGGTAAGTTACAAGAGAAGCAAGAAGACAAACAAACAAACAAACAGACAAACAAACAGACAGGCATATTTTCCTGTATAATTTAGCATCCTGTATCGCAAATGAAATTAGCACAACATCCTGATTGCATATTATACTCCCTTGGGAAGTAATTCATCAAGCTTGTTCAAAGGAAACGAGTCTAGATAAAAGGAGAAGACAGAAAAGTAAGTTATGGACAAGATTGATTCTGAAATGTGGTACGTGTGGCCTGAAAAGTATCGTGAAAATCAATTATTCGAAGGCAACCATGGAAAGGACTGAAGAAAATGTTCGTCTGTGAAACACAACACCAGATAGATCGCTATGACGTCATAATTCTATCAGTACGGATAAATCTAGGGAATGTTTAATCGGATTTGTCATATCAAGAAAAAAAACTTTCAATGCGAAAAAGAAACCTTTTCCGAGATATATGAGAATGAAAACCAATTATGCAATTTGGGAAAGGCCGGGGGTAAGAATTGAATAAAGGGGTCTCTCGAAAGACAAAGGTACAGAATCGGACATGACATGTGCTAGACTACTGGTAGTGATGACATCAATTAGGCAATTCATAGAGTGCGGGGTGTGAATTATGACATCAGACAATGATGACGTCACACTACACACAAGTGTGTCGGTCAACATATCACTGCGAATTGTAGACATGCGTTGCTGCTGGTGTGAATGTGTTGACGAAGAAGGAAGAGTTAGAACAAACATATCTTAATTACTTTCTCGAAATTATAATTGGTAAAGTTGGTAATTGACACTAATTGCAGTGTGCGTATGCAATGTCGCAATTATAAAACTGATAAAATACACCTTGATTTATGAGGAGAACCAGGCTTGAGCCAAGAAATACTTCGAGTGAATCTAAAACATAACATAACCCAAAATTTGAGCATATATTCTTCTGCACGTGAATAGAGACTAAATTAGACCACCTACGATTAAATGAAAATAATGCAGCACTGGACCCGCATAAAGTAATTTGAGAAAGCACGGTTTAATTTGAGGAATATATTCCAATTACAGAATTAAGATGCGGCATATATAATTATTACACGAGAAGAGAAAACAGGATGGAGGAGAAATGAAATTTCCTTGCGTTTGAGTTGACAGTCACGTATCGATAAGGATCTTTTTTAACTGTAATCGATACCAAATGGTACAAGGTTCATCGATCTTAAATTTACGGCGAAATCGTTTACAAGAAGCTCAAGGCTTTCTAAGAAAAGGTACTAGCTAAGTTCTTTCTTTTCTTTAGTGACTTTCCAACCAATGACCAAGGTAAATTTGATTTAGATTGGAGCATTAGTGCAGAGGGGGGGGTCCGTAAATCCATCTAGATTGGGAAACGGGGAGAACTACTGAGAGATTTGTGAGTTACACAAAAAGTACTGAATCCTAATTCAATCATTCTAAAGTTGTCGATTTCGGAGATTTGATCATTGATCATTTGCACTCCACATCAATGACAAGATTTTCAATGTATACAATTGTACAACTATCCTAACTATACAACGTCCTATACACACAGAGCAACTGAGAGAAGTACATTGAAACACCCAAAGTATAGGGGGAAGGAAGGAGAGAGAGCACTATCAACTGAAATCTGGTAATTGCTACTGTACTTGCGCGAAGTCATGAACATTATGTTGTATACGTTGTATATTGTATTCGATGTATACCTACTGCGTACAAAATACAATGTATATGAAATGTACAATAGTACAATGCATAGAAGGGATGATACGAAGAAGAACTGGTATAAATAGATGTGCTGATAAGAGCAAACATGTGCGTACACTGCACAGTCCACAATGTACATACAAGTTTACACTGTACACTGTACATTTCAACTGAGAAGAAAAGAATACATCAGACATATTATTGTGCGCAGAGGGATATGTATGCCACATCATATGGGGAGCACAATTCATGATGTTATATACAACGAATGATGAAGTTGTGTTAGGCATATTGTTAGGCATAGTGGGAATTGGGGAATCAGAATTGAAAGAATATCTGAAATCCACTCAAATCTGAAAACTCAATCTCGCGAAGGAAATATAGTTGCAAAATTACAACCGGATTCACTCGAAAACAGGGTAGTGAAACGTGAGCTGTGAGTTAACAAGGCACGCACAGGATATGATATGATAAACAGGTGTATAACCTGTCACATATTATGATGGGTGATATAGTTGGATGGATGAACACACAAACATGCACAGACACATTAAACAGACGCAAACAGACACAAACACACACAAACACACACACACACAGACACACACACACAGACACACACACAGAAAACAAAAACAACCCACCAAAACAANACACACACACACACACACACACACACAAACACACACGCAGATATATCATACACACATACACACACATACACATACATAAACAGACATACATTGACATACTTACACAGACAAACACAGTACACAGACATAGACTTGCATCAAAAAGGGATGACATAGTACAGACAAAGTATACAAAGGAATGACAAACGAGCAAAATGTACAAACAAAACAAACAAGTGCTGCTATTGGAGTTATATGCCTCAACTACAGACACAATAATATGCAACAAACACAATGAAGCACATAATATATATACATGCCTACTATAGAAATAAATGGAGAGTTTAAAGTGCAGTATACAGCATAAAAAGGAGGCGTGTTGCATATTATTATTCAAGCGAAGAGATAGAACAAGTGTAGGTTTTTATGAAGGAGCAGACAGATGTTTAAACTTAAGCTCTGAAGTTCAGATGAAGCCAGAAAGATGGAGTTAGCATCTCTGTTAGCGTGAGAATGAAGTAACTTGATGTGAGTGAACTTGGTATGAAGATAATAACATGGTATGAGATGAATCTCAAATCAGATAATCAGAAGTGAGCTCAATCCAATTGAAATGAGTCCAACCGATTGGATACTGCAATCTTTGCTCATGTCAAATGAATATTATATGAAGCTTTTCCGTCTAGCATGTTGTAAACTCTTGATAAGACAGACTTCAGTCCTATACTTTTGGAGCTCAGCTCTTATTTCCCTTCGAATGAAACAAGAGTTTTAGCATCACTCTGTTTATCGAATACTATAGCAGTGTACCAACGTAATATGAAGTAAGAAGTTTTCCTCTGATGATATAGTCTGTCGTAATTGGTCAATTATCTAATCAGTCAATTTGTTGAGAGACTGGTATGAAATGGTTGGCTTAATGCAAGAGAGTGAGCACTGAACAGTGCAAGAAGGGAGGAATAAAAATGATGTTTCGTTTAAAAAAATGCGGTAGGCAGGTGCCACATGAAAAGATGAGAATTAAGCATAAATTGTGACATGGAATCCTCATTCTTATCTGTTGACTTACCAGTGGAAAGGGCCATCCAGATGTACCATTGCTCCGAAAATCAGGACAAACAAAGACGAGCGCAGAAAGGGAAGAGAGGACTGCGAGAATCAAGTCGCGTGATGTCAAAGAGAGCGGTTTTACAAATTATGGTAAAACAGCGGGTTTGTAATGAAATATTCTAATATAATCGTTCAAAAACAAAGCGAAATTATGGGAAAAAATCGGCAAAATATTATTCAATGTGGAAGAATAATATAAGGGGTCTGTTTATGTAGCATATATATATTCGAGGGGAAGAGGTGACTGACCTCTGTTCAAGCTGAGATGCAATTACCAACGCAAGGAGACCTCCAGCTTACTAACTTGACCCTGATTGGTCAATACGTCGGAGTGAAACACATGCTCATTGGCCGTGCACGTGACTATAATACACTGCCCTCATTGGTTAGTGACTAGACAAAACCTCATTGGTGGGTGATAAGCGGTTAGAGGGATGTGATTGGTCCACGATTGCATGCAATTCCAGTGTAAAGTACTCGATTGTATTGCATGGTAGGGTGTGATTGGATAATGGAGCGAGCAGGCAGTTTTGCTTGACACTGGATTTCCTACTAGCTGAGTCAAGCTGCTCGATCTCCACAAGGAACTATCACATAACATCATCACCGAATTCGGTGAATTGTGACTTCACTGCTCGATGCTGCTGGTGAAACAACGAGACAAATCCACAACTTAAACAAGCAAACGATGAAAATAACACCTACCAACTGCACCAACTTAACAATCATTATTGATGATAACTAACAATAAGAAACTAACAGGAAAAATAATTATTGATAACAATTAACAACAACTAACAGGAAACTAACAGCACTAACTTGTTAAAGAATCCATTGGTCGGGGTGAGAGATTTGGGGTCGCCCACCACCCCTCCCCCTCCCGCTGGAGTGGTGAGCGGGGTTGTGGGTGTAGGCGTTCCCTTGTTCTCCTTCTTCCGCTTCAGCCGGGACGAGAATCTCGAGCTGTCTGTCCGTTTGGGAGGGACGGGAGCGAGGTCCGCTGTCTCCATTCTGAGGGAGGATGGGATGGTCAGAGAATCAGGGGGGGTTAGAGCATGAGAGAGGAGAAACGGTCGAAAAATGTTCAATTGTTCAAACTCTACAGAGAGAGAGAGAGCTTGGAAAATGAAGGTATAAAGATCGACTTAGGCGCTACGAAACTTTTCTCCAATGAAGATGGTCAGATCTAAATCAGTAAAGCAACAGCAAGGGCAACACAGGCTCAATATACTACAACAACACAAACAGGAATGAACACAAACTCCATGTGATATACACATAGCATAAGGACACTGAATTTATCACCTAGTATTCAGAATTTCGGATGCAACAGGTGTAGGCTCCAGCTGGACGGGGCGCGTGACCGGCTGCCCTGATGACGTAATCACAGCAGTTGATGATGACGTCATGAGAAGAGGAGGATGTGTTGTTTCCGGATGCTTGGCAAGGAGGTGCGAGGAGGAGGTCACTGGGATGGAAGCAGGATTATGATTTGTGTGGTTGGGATACTTCAGCGAGAGATTGAAGGTCACGTGATATGCAAATAGGTGAATCACGTGACAGTTCACACTCATATGAGTGATACTTCATAATAATGCAAATCATTAGCGATTCATAAGGATGCTAATTGACTCAATATATCAAAGTTGAGTACATCTCCATATGAGGAATAATCACTTACCAGGGGTCACCGCCGCTGCATTCTGTGCGTTCTGAACCAAATTCACGTACGCTGGTTCACTTCTCGTTGTTCCATTTGCGTAACCACCCTTGTTACCATGGTGACCGTTGCTCTGCGGGCCGAGTTTTCCGGCCGCCGCCCCGGGCGGGTTACTGAACGACTTCACTGCCGGTTTTGGGGGCGGGGGACCGAATGTGGCGAGTTCCACGTAGTTGGACGATTTGAGATTCTCCGAGGATTTGTGATGGGGAAGGTTGGAAATTTTGTTGGAGTGGTGGTGGTGGTGGTCTCGATGGGACCGCTTCGTCTTGTGTTCCACAGTGGGCCCGATCACAGAGTCACTCCGGTAACCACTAGCAACGCGCTGCGACTTCACATTCTGGGGAAAACAGAGACGCATTGGAAATGGGATACACGGAGAAATGAGTGATTCGCCTACTTCATGGCAAGTTTCAATGGTTCATTAAAGAACAATGTCACCAACAAAGTTTCCTTTCAACTCCAATCCCAACAGAATTCAGTTGACAAATTTCATCACCTACCTTCCCATGAATGGCCATTGTTCAAAATGCAGTGTGAGTGACGAATGGTATTCAGAACTAATGATAAGTGAGGTACTTTGCTCAATATGAGCGTCCTTTACCCATCCTCAACCCTACATCGAATNCCATAATTCACCCCACACCCCTCACCTTCCCCATTCACCCCACACCCCTCACCTTTAGAGCATTGGTGAGTCGAGCCTCGTGCTCCCGGACCGTGTTAACAGCTCCGATCTTCAACTGTTGCTCAGTGGTGTCACAATCCGTACAGTGACCGTTAGTGACACCACCGGACGTGACGTGGAGTGGTGTCCCGTTCACCCACTCCGGTGATGATTGGTGGGGGAGAGCGAGTTTCTCGAGAACACGGCCCTTGTAAAATCCCGTCTGAAAAAGAGAGAGGAGGGGGTTAGGATGATCATTGTCTGAAATAGGGAGTGGGAGTTTGAAAATGTTGATCTGATTATTTTCCACCCTCTCTAATAAACGCATAATTTTTCATACTTGCTGATATTTGTCAGTTAACATTTAGGACAAGCAATTTTTTAATTCCCCCAAAGTTCATTAGAATCCCAACAATTTGAGAGCGAAATGTTGAATTTTACAAAGGGGATGATCACAACCCATTTGATCGTGATTTAGAATTTGATTTAGAATCATTTGTTTGTCTATTCAAACAAGCAAGGGTTGTCTCTCCTTTACAATCACGTTCCAATCTAGACGTGGAATGATAATTACAAGAGATTTACAGCAATCATCAGCAATGAAATCAATGAATTTGGTTATATCTAAGATCATGATGATATGAAAGTAGATGACCCTTAATTACATTTTCTTGAAAAAGCCGTTCTCCACCCCACCAATCCTATTCTTCACTCACCGAGATATACCTTGTCATATCCAAAAACCGAACACATGAAAAGGATAAAGAACCGAAATCTGAATTCAGTGAAAATATTACACAGATGGCCCTATGAAAATCAAAGGACCTATGACAGGATATGCCGGGTTATTTGCGTTGCTAAGCAACCACCAAAACACAGGGCGTGGCGGTTGCTCGAGTATTTATAAACGCATTAGTAAATATAAGCGCGATAAACCATGCCTTGAGGTGAATGAGCAACGATATTCCTAACTGCTGGGTTGACGACATAAGGAACTATGATATTTGTCTGTGACGGTCCTGCGATACTGTTTGTCTTGCTCTTTGTCACTTGACTTATATTGGACAAGAACTTATCGGCAAGGGGATAGAACATGGAGGCATGGTCTAATCCAAATCTAGATGAATATAATCCAAATCTCGATTCCAAATTATTTGCAAAAATTATGAATGGATTTATTCTTTTCTCTCTTCCTGAGTATTACATGTCACGCCCATCTCCCCTTCTCTCTCTTATCTGTACGTTTTTACCTGATGGTACTGATAGTACTGCTGCCTCGGAGCTCTGGAGTAGCCTTGATGATGCGACGATGGGGGTTGGTAATAGAGTGACATTCACCCTGATTCTTGATTCCTAACTTTCGCTACATTCAACGAAGATTCAAACTAAAATTCTAGAGCGTACTCAAAAATAAAATATTGAGATATCGAAGAAACATCGAGTCAGTGCAGTGATCACTTGATGAATCGGAACAGCAATATTACAAGATCAATATATGGTTGAGGCAGAGCAAACAAATAAAACAAAGGAAAATACATTGCTCGATTCATATTTTGTATTCATATATCAACCCCTTGTAAACATATGTAATTGCACACTAAAAGCATATTGGAAGGGGAAAATGGTAATAAACACAAAATGAATGGGGGAATGAATGATAATACTATGAATCACGTGAATTCGATGGTAAACAGAGATCATAAATTTGATTCAATTTTTAATCTTGACGAGGAAAAAACATGTTTTCTGGAAAAATTTAAATTGAGAAGATAGCAGAAATTTCATATATTATATCGGTCCCCCCCACATCAAGATGTGTATGTGGGGGAGTGATTATTGATCACGCAACTAAATCAGGGCACAGATATATGAAGCTGTATTGAACTAAATCTATACATACTGCTGCTGAGTAGCATGATTCAGTTTTAACAAGCTGATAATATCTAGTTAGATTCTATCTATGATGACTTTCAGAAGTTAAGTTTTGGATCAAATATCACTGAATATGACGTCATAGTTTCAGTCAAACTGTGAAAATTCGTCCGATTTGTAATTATGAGCGTTGCTTAAGTTTGCAAATTATAAAATTTTGAGGTTAGATCAACGTCAACTTGGTAAGATTGGTGTCGCAGCTGAGAGATGGAGTTAAAAGTAAAATGATGTGGGAGTAATTATGGGAAGAAAAGTATAATAATCCGCGAAAAATAATCCACAAAAAAGTATGGAAAAAGCAACACTGATCAGAGATATTTTGTAACGGAAATCCAATCAAGAAACAAAGACAAAAGAACAAGAATATTAAGCTTGCTTGCCATTGACAGGACAAAAAGCTTGTCAACTTGAAACTGTCTACTGGCTCAAAACATCTAATATAGGTAGTTGATCGATTCAGTCAAATCAGCTGAGATCGGAAATTGTAGTACACAATAATATATCCTGACACCAAGGAAGATACTATTCGGATAAGTAGCACTTGTATGTTTCGGAGTCTGCGTGTTCTGTGTGTGTGTGGCGTTATTACGTAATAGCGAATGATTTAAGTTTTAACAGGCAAGGCGTTGATAAAACCGAGCTGTAATTGAGGAAATCGTACAAGTTTCGCCGGTATTTTGGATAAAATTTTTCGCTGTACAGAGAATTATCAGTTTTATCAGTCACTTTGAAATAAACGAATGATCAATCGAAATTAGCCATGCTTCGACAAATAGTGAGTGTAATCCTAAAATCAGTAACGATGTTAATAATAATGCAAACCATTTTCAGAAACACAAGCTTATAAATCGTTAGGAGCCAACAGTCAACCAGAAGTTTCAACTTGAAAAACTGGCATATGCCAAGAGTAACGCATTGTTAAGTACGCACCATCGGAAGCTTATCAAATTTGAGAAAAATGAGTCAAGAAGTCTGGCGACAGGTTTTAGGGTTTCTCGGGTAAAAAACGAGGCCCCGCGCGCAAGACACAATTCTCCCAGTTTCTATACGTTGTCAAGCAGACCTAATCACGATGGATGCCCCTCGGGACTTGCTTGCAACAAGTAACCGATTATATGGTTTTAAAACTGATTATCACCTGAAGTTTTATGTATGTTTACGCGAGGAGAGGGTGAACCGAAAACCACAATAAAGCGCTGAGCGCACAGACGCATAGTATTAGTATGTGAGTAACAGATCATGGCGGCACCGGGCACAAGCAGTGAGACTCAAGGACCACTTCTTAAAACCATCTGTGGGGCAGAGCTAATCAAGCATCACACACACACACAAATGAACATGTTTCCATGACAACCTGTCAAATGGTGTGTGTGTGGGACACACTGCACACCAGTTGTGACACACCATGGCAGTGACACACTTCCACAGTAGGGGGTAGATAGCTAGTAATCATCGAATAGACACACACAAGGCTTATAGTATGCAGAATCTGAATGCCGCGGCAGTGCTAGGAATAGGCATACTCGGTGCTGCAAGTATTTCCTTATTTGGGCATGTCACATCTCCATATATGGTATGATTGATGAGCAGGGGCAGGTGTGAGTTGTTATTGATATGGATGGTGATACTAAGACTTTAAAAAATCGTGCGTTGTTTAATGTGCTACTCAGTCTACTCAAAATGAGACCAATACTTTTTGATACCAATATTCATGGGGGCATCTCCATTGACACCAATCCGTGTTGATACTTAACATGGCATTGGTTTCCATTGACACCACTTTAAACTTAAGCACGACACCAGAATAGAAAACAGGCCTGAAAAAAGCCTCATAATTATATTCTGACTGTTCAAGAATTCCTGGAATTAAATCGAAAGGAAGATAAAAACTTGACCGAAAATAGAGAAAGGGCGTAAAATCATATGACGGTGGAGGAGCTTCCAGCGAATCCTTTGAAGTGCTAGTCAACACGATAAGAAACATTGATACACGGGGTGGAAGAGTATTTGAACTAGGAGTGGACTGGTACGCTGAAGTGTGTAATGGGAGTACAAACCAGACTCGGGGTACTACATGATAAGCATGTGCACACGCGCTCGTCTATCATGCAGATAAGAAATCCTGAACTGAATGAACACACTGACCCATCTACCTATATTTGTGTTACTCGCATTTCTGAGGGAAATCTCGGGACGATTTAGTCTCTTACTCCACTGGTAAGTGGTTACATAGGTCACGTAGATTTCATTGTCACGTGACTATACTTCCAACAGACATCACAAATATATATTAGACCTAGTACCAAAGATATAGGTATCAAGTATACCGTATAATAGGCCAGGTATTCAGCCTAGTTTGATCTGAAGGACAAACTTACTTCACCCAAATGAAATTAGGAACATGGATTAGGTTTCTGAATCACTGCCAGGGTCTGGATTTATGATTTTTGCTACTCAGATTACCAATGTACCATCATATAGTGGTTTGAATTTGGAGAGTCATTGGTTGCTAAGGTAACCGTGGGACTAGATCCATGACGTCATCAAAATGGCGGTAAAGCTCAGAATGCCAAAGTTCTACCGCCAGACTGAAATCCGGGTTTCATAAAGTGTAATCAATAACAACGGATATTGGAAAATATGTTGGAAGCGGTAGACTTTGATTGTGGTTTGTTTTTACCAAACAAAGGACAAAAGACAAAACACTATAAAACTTGTTCAGTCTATCTTCATTACATTGACATAAGAATGAACAGAATAATATAGGGTCCGTCAGGTTTATTTTTAAAACTGATTAGTTTAGACAAAAATTGCTGTCAGAAATTATTAACACTATTTAGTTTTACCGACGAACCGTTTAGCACTTCTTTAGTAGTGTGAAAAAAGCTGAAAATGAACTAAAGTACGTAAAGTATTTGAATGAAAGAAGAAAATGAGTCGACAAAAAATGTGTAAGGGAAAGTTAGGACAGCCCGTAGAAATCAAGATTTTGTTCAGACTACTACTTATGATATTGGTGAGACTGGACTTAACAATAGACAGTTCAGACGGAAATGCTCAATGAATCATAGACTCTCCCTTCCAATAGGACAAATACTGCTGCTATACGGTATAAGTAGTCGATAATTGTGAGCACTATATTCTCAAAATTCAGAGTCCACAATATATATGAATCTTGTATCAGCTCTAAATATAGAGAAATCGATCTGAAATGTGACTTTTCCATATTATACGTCACACTTTGATCACTGACATGCAATTGGTTCCTTCATTGATATTCTTGAGAAAAAATTAAATCAACATGGAAATTCCGTTTTTTGAGGCTGCATAGATTAAAGATTTTCACGAAAGTTGGGGGCCTCATACTCTTATGTTTTAGATGCTAATAACGTTTCCTCTCGGTGGAGTAATATGAAAATAGCTGCCTCTAAACCATCAGGACATTACTCATGCTTTCTCTTCCCCCACACACAGACACACTGACACAGACACAGACACAAACACACAAACACAGAAACAGACGCACACACCCACACAGGATTATAATATGTTTGAAATGTCATATACGGTTAGGTACAGTCTATTTACAAGCTGAATGATCAGGTATACCATGAAACCACCCAACAGCCACACACAGGAGAATATGGTGAACTAGCCATGTGCCACTTACTTCATCTTTCAGGTATGTGATATAGTCAGCACATACACACTTCTTACAATGGTCTTAGACAAAAATATATGCATGTGGTTATTAAGGCAATAGGGTCAATTGGACCATATGATCATACATAATATGCTCGATTATGTAGAACGGAATTTTGATCATGATCGGTTTAAAGCTAGTGATTCTCTACATTATCCTGTCAAATTATACGATTAGTCCCAGATCTAAATCCGTGTTCTAAATTTAGAACAGCCCATCATGACATACTTGACCTGCTCTAAAAGGAGCACCGCAGAGAAAAGACACGCCGATCGTCAGGAAAAGATCACAAAATAAAGACCGTAGTCACCGGTTTTCGGAAATCAAGGTTTTATTGTACCAGGAAAAAAAGGAATCTGTGCTCTTCAGCTAGCACAGTGATTACCAGACTGATTAATAACCGATGTTAGATCATAATTAGAGCGGTAAAACGATTACCTCCCTTTTAAGTTTTACATCGATTGTGTCCCCCCTTTCGGAAAGTTAGTGTAGACCAATGGAGGGGAAAATAATCCCTTTCTATGGAGATGAATCAAAACTCAGAAATTCTCATACCTGTTCATCAGAGGAAGGGGGCGGAGAAGTTAGATGAGGAGACGTTGGGCTGGAGTAGTTATTACTGTGTGTACTATTGGACGAATCAAAGGATTCTGGCACCGAGCCAACAGAGACTGACACCGGTTGCTGAGAGGAAGGCTGCGGGGGAGGAGGGGGAGGGAAGGTGGTGTCCATTTTGTTGTTTACAGGTGCGGGAGCAAAGGGAGATGAGTGTCGTGGCCAAGTCCCGCCCGTTTCCTTGTACAGGTTGTTGCTTAACCCGCGGGATCGACCTTCTTTAGCTAGGGATTCGTAGGAACTGGGCGAATAACTCCCTACCTCCCCGCTATCATCCGCTATGACTCCCGCAGACGCGGGGTGCGGGATACTATCACTCTCCGACACGTTGTTCGAGCTGTCTGAGGGGTCATGCGGGTACTCGTACACGTGGCCCGCTGATTGGTTATCACGGGTCACGTGGTGATCTGATGTTGTGCTGCTGCTCTCCCGACTCGTGGAGCGGGTTGCTAGGCGACGAGCTGGTTCAGCAGTGTACTCGCGGACAAGAGACGGAGATTCGTGGGAGTAACGGCCGGATGACATCACACTCGGCTCTGCGGAGGAATCGCGAGACGAGGCCGGTCTTGCGGAGTAATGATCACGTGACGATGCACGTGGTTCAGCCGAGTAGTCATACGTCATTTTACTGGGGGCTAGGGGTCGGGTTGACGAGGTTGATGCTGTTTTGGACGTGGCAATGCTATCGGGGCGAGAACCATTGCTCCGCCTTGAATCTGGTCCGGAGTTGTATCCGCTGTTTCCAGATCGCCGGGATTCGGGCCCCGAGTGATAACCGCTCTTGGATCGTCGGGAGTCTGGACCCGAATTGTATCCACTGTTCCGGCTACTGCGCTCCGATTTTGAGCTCGTCGACTTCTGAGACGACGTTTCCGCCCCGTTTTGGGGATTTGTCCGCGCTGCATGCCCTAAATCCGAACTCTTGGACTTTCGCACTCTGTGCCCTCCTCCTGATCTCCCTTTGGACTTTCCTTCACCAGTCACTGTCTGACTGGAGATGTTGCTACTATCGATCAGGGTCCGCTCGGGAGCTCGGTACATGTAGGAGGGGGAAGTGGGGGCAGGGGGAACTCCTCTTCCCTCTGCCGACCCACATGATGAACTGATGGACCCACCTGCCCCTCCTCCTCCAGTACTACTGGACCTCCCTGACCCGCCATTAGACCCGGGCGGGATTCGGTAAAACTGTGAGCTTGATGAAAGAGTATTGTTCCAGTTACCATTGGATGTTGAGACAATATGAGCACTGTTTCCGCCCCGGGCATTATAGTGGTTGCTATGGGCTGTGGTTGTAGTGTTGCTATGGTTGCTGGTTGAGATGTTGCTTTGGCTACTAGTTGTTGTGGTGGGCGTGGTCAATGGGACCGTGGGTATACAGGATATATCGCTGAGCGAAGCCAGCAAATCGTCGAATTTCCGTTCCGATTCCTCGAACTCTTGCTTTATCTTTGGACGCATGATAAAACTGCTGGGCTCAGCCCTATATAAAACACTGTTGTGAATATATGATCATAATAGCAGGGCAAAATGGTTTTCATCTTACCTATATATTCCAACAAAACGATGTAAGGAAAGGGAAGGTCATAAACCGATCAGAAGTGCAGAAACTTGGTTTCAGCTTGCACACAAACAAACAAAACGTTCGTATTCTATACAAAGCAGTATATATAGTAAACTGGTTGTTTACAAGGAGCCGTTATATAGCAAGAGAAGATAATGGCGCATCGCGCGCGTATATATTCCATAATAACCGATTTGGGGTGGTCTAAAGAAAGGAAGAGAGAGAGTCCTTGAGTTCGATCATGCATAATACACTCATCAAGCAGGAATAAGGAGGGGGAAGAAGGATTATATACATCACAATATATATCGCTTTGGATGATCAAGAATGAGTATATTGATGACGAATTAACATAGCGAGATTATGTGTGAGTCTCATCGGCAGTATATAGATTATAGAGGGAGAAAGGGTGGTTGTTGAGGCAAGGCTGTAGGTTGTTGTGAGAAGTGCATGCGAAAACGGAAGTGAGCAGAAACTGAAAACAGATCCGTGGGAGAAAATTCACTACGGCGATGAATTTCGTGATTTGACGGAATGCTTACATGGGAAAATGAGCAGGTGCCACGAAAAATGAACCAGGGTCAAGACAAAATGTAGAAAGAGCTAGTATGAACACTCGTGTACAGCACTACAGGTGTGTATTATTGTGATGAATACACATAGACACAGGACGATATATAACCGTTCAACAAAACGCGACGCGTGTGTGTGTGTGTGTGTGTTCGTAAGCGGGATACTAATGCAGAGTGTCTTAGAAATGTGTAATGTGTCTAAACACATACACGCACGTTAGACCCTTTGTCTGCGTGTATATTATGTTCTGGTGATATAAAGGATACAAAGCCACAATAGTGGGGTGCAGCAGGAGGATTTATACAATACACGTGAGAGAGAGAGAGAATGTACAAAAATGTATAGAAATGTATAATAGACACGATATATCGGGAGCAGCAAGAACAATCATTAGCGAACCGCTAACACCACACTGACAAAGCACACACACATACGGACAAATATTATATACTGCGAGGGAAGGACCGCCACTGCAATGTGTAATCTAATACGAGAATGGATGAAGTGGTGACTTGCTCGCCCCACTTGATCTCATACAGCAGCCGGGAAGAGAGGTAGAAAGAGAGTTAGAAAGAGAGTGAGAATGAGAGGTAGAAAGAGAGTGAGAATGAGACGAAGTGGTGACTAGCTCCAGAAAGAGAGTGAGAGAAGGGGTAAGAATAAAGAGTGAGAAGAAGGAAGTGAGAAAATGGAGAAGCACCGGAAAGAGCAAGAAAGTTTAATAAAATCCCTCTAGTCTGAAGAAAGGAACTAGCGTGAGAGGGACAAGAGAAAAGAGCGAGAAAGAAGGCGAATGTATAAAAGAGCCGCAATGATGATGATGATGCAAAATGCCACCTGAAGCAATCACTCTCTTTCTCTCTCTACCTATGACACACATCACATCACTCTCTCTATATATATAATTTTCATGTGATTAGTTAGTGTGTGTCGAGGGTGATTAGTGCAGAGGTCCTGTATCTGTCGCTTCGTGAAACGGTCCGGAGAAAACGAATGATCATGCGAAGCTAGAGGAATGAACGGCTGCACGTTCCTCATGATACTAAGTTAAGATCGTAGATCTAGGTTTGAGATCGTATCTTTCAATCTGGATCAAACTTATCATGCATGGGTGGGAGACCAATATATATTATCGAGGCAAAAGTGAGGAGAGAAGACGAATGGATGGGACAAAAGAAGTCGGATATAATGACTTAAATGGTGATAATCATTCTAAATGTGAATATTATAATGGTGATATCTATGAATAACTTTGCAGAGAATAGACAATGAATTGCGAAAAAGGCAAGGCAAGCAAAGCTTGGGAAGCGAAAACCTCTCCCAAATATCGAAAGCTTGATAGGTAGGATGTAACAAATTTTCGTAAAAGAGACATTTTACGAAAATTAATTGCGTTGATGAAGTAAAAGACTTGCTTGCTGAGCATTTACCATTCAATGATATGAACTGTAATGTGTATAATATTACGTAGAGCAGTACACGTGGCAAATTGTATTGAAGTTGGCCACGTGCCAGAATGTAACGTGATTGAAGCACGTGCCATGGAGAGTACCACGTGACTCTGTTGTCATGGTGACGTGATTAACCGGAACTACCAGGCGATGATCTACTTCAGTAATTGATCCGGAATAGGATACACTTCGGTCCGAAACTTGAGCTAAAATTCACGGAAAGGTTTTTACTTTGAGAGTAGTCTGGCAAATTTCCAACAGAATTGAAAGTTGTGTTCATTTATCCGGTTCCTGTAACATGAATAGATAGAACCGCTTACAAGAAGAAAGGACAGGGAAGGATAAAAGGGCAGGATGGAAATGAGAACAATATATCGTAAAATGGACATCACTTTAGACATACGCATAGAAACGAGGCGGAAATATGCGAGATATTGAGCAGTAACTTCCATTCTGGCGACATTGCGTTCCACCCAAACACAAGGATTTATCTCGAAACTGAGCGGAAACTCATTGCAGGAAAAACGGTCGATCATCAACCTATTAAACCGTTTTCCTGTTTCGATCACAGGACCTATCAGGATTGGTCATGTCCGGATGTTACGAAATGGCTTCTCATCTGGCGACAACCAGTAGAGTAACGTGCTAAGAAATGACAGGAACGCGGCTAAGAATTCAAGATGATAATTGATATTTGAGGATAAATATTCAAATTTGAGAGGTACAAATTGCACGAAACTCGATAATAATAAAACGTTCATGTTTAGAGCGTTATAAAACGCGCAGGAAATTTGAATATAATACCTGACCGCGATAAATCCCTAAAATAAAGCACGTTATTCATATAGACGACATACCGTGTACTATAATAATGTCTAGCATATCGACAATGATCCAAAGCGTATAATACCCATGGTCATTCGCCAATAATACTAGAAAATTCAGAAATCAAAATGGCATAGCTACGGTCTATATGATGTTTAAACGCCAAGCGTCTACGACACAAAATTGCGTATAGCTACACAAGAGAAGCAATGTCGAGAGAAAGGGGACAGTACGTAATATTATAAAGTGATTACAGAATTAACTAATTACTCTCTCCCTCTCTCTCTAAACAAGAGCTGCTGCAGAAGAGGTAGGCTAGGCAGGGAGAGTAGGGATTAGCATGGTTATCAATGTCACGAGTAAGTACCAGTTACCCGCTAAAATATGCTATAGGTATTACTACCTAGGGTGTGTGATTTCGGATAGTATATCTGGCTCATTATCAATTCATTCGAATAATCCCGGGATGAATACAATGGATCGATCATGTATCGAGAGAAAATCCGGAGAAGAGAAAAGGAGCGATAGTACGGGAGGTAGTCGCGAGAATTTCTTGCTCTTTGCGTCAGAGAACTTCAGAAAGACAAAGACCGCGATGTACTGATTGCCATGTTGAATTAAATTTGATTTCGAAGCCTCGCACACATCTAATATATTGAGACCATTATATGATGGTGTTGCGACCCATTATAATATTTGACGAGAATGATTCGGGATCACATTAAGAATCTATGACGATGTTGAAAGGATCAATACTGCAGAAAGGAAGGATAAAATTGCTGAATGATTGGTACTAGATCTTTCAAAGGGACATCATATCCTGGGTAATCTATAAACAAAGGAATCGCGATGGAAGGATGTGAAATAGATCATGACAGAAATTATCACGCGATATGATCACAATCCATTTACCCGCGTGTTTGGTTAATTAATTTAATTTCACACCCGCTCGATTCCATTGTGTACAAATTATTTCGGTCTTCCTTTTTGCTCCTTCATCAAGGTACTATTTAAATCAATCCCCGAGTTGTCTTCCAGACAAAACAAAGTTACCGAGTCTGGCTCACTTGGGATGTACAAGATATAACAAATTGCATAGTAACTATTGGTGCACTTGAAGCACAGGGTTATTTATTGTTTATGTTTGTGTTTTTTTCGGAAATCAAATTTGATCCGTCTGATAACAAATCATCAGCGCTATCAGAAGGCAAGATTCCTTCGGCCCATTGATTTGGAATCTGTTCCAAGAATCTACCCATTAGGAAATTATTTCGCATGTAAGCGTTTATTTGTGAGGACTGAGGAATCAGAAAGATAGGTATCATGGGATAGGAACAATTCCTTGGAGCCAATTTTAACATTATTATGATTTTAACAAATTATGATTTCCCACATTTACCCTTTTTTCTATATCGAGAAGCATAATAATTTCAATGATATTCGACTTTTGACTTGCATTCATCCCTCCCAAAACGAACAGCACCCTAAACCAACCCCTAAGTGATTTAGGTAACTTATTATTAGGTTGATTTAGGTTACTCAATTTAGGCTACAGTTGTTTCCTACTCAAATTCACTTACCGTATCATCCTTGTCGCCAGTTCTATTCTGTAGGAAATGCATGAGAAAGAGCTTGGTGGCTTGTTGCTTGAGATCCAGCTGCCGCTTGACACACTTTTCACACATCACGGTAACGGTTTCAATCTTAGGGCCGATGAACAAGCCATCCTGAGGAGAATACAATTCACTTGACGGTTGACACCATATTGACACTATTATGGTTTGACACCACATGATATTATATCGCTTAACATCAGCCTACTTGGAAGAAAACTTATTGACTCCACATAATGGCACCAATAATTGTACCATTGACACCATTTCATGCACTGACACCGCTACATATCTCATATATTGACACCCTTATGACTCACCATTTTGACAGGAAGTTTTTCTCCCGTTTTATTCTTGACTGGATACCGATCGTTGATATTGATATCCTGGACCTTCATAATTCTATCTTGAAATCCTGACTACATCATGCTGGGAAGAGATGAAATATGTTTAATTAATTAACTAATTAATCCAAGGATTGACCAGAAAAAACTTTGGTATTTTTTCAAGATGTTGAAAAATACACTTTATCATATTCGAAGAGTCAACTTCAAATTTTGATGTCGTTGAGCGCACATTGTACTACTACACTCGTCACTCAACACGAAAATTATCATCCAAGTATATGATATTTCGCGAGGAAATCAACTCGAACGAATTCAACATAAGTAAGGTGGAATGAGGATCATGGAACACGGACGAAATCGACACAAGGTCATGGAACAGAAATCGCGGAAGATATAAGTACAAGAACATGAATAATTATTAACTGCATAAACCCGGGCTTTTGCTAAAGCTATCTCCTTCCAACATGCAATCGTTGTGCTAATAGATACGTGTGTTCCACGCTCAACACTCCACCTAAGTACTTGAAAATAACGGGGGTCACGTGTCTGCCTCGGGGAAATAACTTTGCAGCGCGAGACCGCAACGTGTTTCAAGCTAAGACACAGTATATTTAATGAGAAACCTTTATACAATCTATTATAAGTGCCTATCTATATTATTTTCAAGAAACGTGTCCGTATCGTATTAAAACGTGCCCTTCACGTGGGCAGACTGATCGATTTATCGCGTGATGGGAAATCACACGCGACAGTTCTGCGGAGGAGGAAAATATCGATATGAAAAAGACAGGATGAGAGGAAAGCGAGTTTGACACGTGCAGAAATTGTATCCATTGCAGGAAATAAGATGATTTCTGGCGTGAGAGGTTAGTGGTCACACGCGTCATATATTGGCTGGTGAAGATGGTTTTGGCAGGGGTTGATACAGGATACAGGGTTGATACATGATCAATGCAACAATGAGTTAAGTCATCTGGCACAGTAATAATGCGGGGGTCTATTATAGCTGAACAGTAGATCATGGCTCTTACAGCGAAGAAGATGGCACAGAGAAAGACGAAAGATTTGACGAAAAACCGGATAATAAAATCTAGGCTAACGACCAGTCATATTGAACCCACAATATGTATCGCAATATATATCAATGATCTCTGAGACGTTTCCTGTACAATTTATGTGAATGAAATTACATTTAGCCATGAAGGAAGTTGGTAAGAATGGTTGTGGTCAAGTTGGCAGCGTACAAATAACTTTGCAAAGAGAGACAAATGATGAGACAGGAAGTGAAACTAACGTTGATATCTATATGGGGAAGAGGCTCAAATGTTGTCCCTAGCAGCACTTGAAGAAATCAAATTCACCGAAAGAAAGACACTCTGCCGCCCAACCAGTTCATTCACTGTAGCAGTTGACATGTCGTGTGACAAAAAGTCATTAAAACTAGCAGCGATTTCAGCTCTTTTCGAGAGGGGAAAGGGGCACATATATATGTGGATGATCAGGAAGCAACTAACCTATAGAACTACATGCCCAAATAAGGGATAATCGATAATTGCCTAGCATTGTCGTGTCACCCATACTTCATCGAAAAACTAATAAGCGCGCGCAACAATTCTGAGAGAACATTCTTCATCATGGTTTTGTGGGAAAAAGGTCGTGTAGGTGCTGAGAGACACGACCCATGTTGTTGACAATCTTCCATCATACAAAAAATAGAACATCCTCATCTATCAAGTGACCCAATTTCTCCATCCGCACATATATTTGATCCAGACCCTTACCAAAAGCGCGTGTGAGCGGAGTTCCAATTATGCGAGATAAAAATGACAAAACAAAACGTGTGCACGTATACACGTTTAAACAATGACGGACCACCTCCACATACTATAGCTAAAGGTATAATGGGTAAAACGTCAATCTAGTTTCCACCCACCCCAGTTTTACCCAATGGTTTAAACGATAAACAAAGCTGCTCTTCCCCCAGCGTTCGCCCCTGCGCCCGCGATCATTACACGAAAAGTCACATTCGAACATGAATACCGTAACATAAAGGCGGGACTTGCCGTAACATGAAGGCGAGAGCAAGGAAGGATGATCATTGTTAGACATGACACTCAATAGATCGAATGTAATCGGTGTTCACATGACGTACAGATTGAATAGGTAAACAGGTCGCATTGTATCGGACTAACGACGTAGCTTAGTCCCAAGAAAGACGTGAAATCTATACAAATTGGGGAAGTCCGTGGATGAGCTATAGTATTCAGAGGAGAAAACAAAGAGATGGTGCATTTGTGTCACGTGTACAAGTCCAGGTAGCTGCTAAAAGAGGAGGGGTCAAGACGCTGGGGTAAATAGGAGGGGATCATTGGGTACTATAATGTGGTCCCCAATGTGAAGACTACCTATAGTAGGTACCCATCGGGTGATGGGTTGTCCGAACGTAATAAATCCTAGAGGAGCTGTATGATTGTTTAAGATAAGATGAATGCTATTCCAAATGAACCTCTGGTAAATCGTATGATCACAATTCACAAATGAAATTCATATAAGCAAGATTTGAAATTTACCTTGTGAAGTAAAAAAGGATGGGATCACAGCAGGATTTATTAAAGTACAAAATTATCAAAATCAAAGAGACTTCCAGGAACAATCCCCAAAGTTTCATCCTTCTCTAATTTTGTAACAGTCTGTAATTCTTGCTCCTGCTCATCTCTGTGAACAAAGGAAAATTACAAACGTACGATACTTTAGAACGACAATACTTGAGAATTCAGACGAAGAGACGCTCATACACAAAACTCGTGGGGGAAGAAGAGATGTAACTGAATTCACAAATTTACTACTGAACATCATGACAGTGAAACATATGGCTATCCAGTTCTGCAGCAGGGAGAAATACAGCGGTCCTGATCAAAAAAATATACCAAGTCCGTGGAATGTGACCAATTAGGAGATAAAAACTGCTGTAAAATCATCACCAGTGTGATTATAGTCCGTGGTATTTATAGGAATTAAATTCCGTACATTCCGGCAAAAAGACTGAAGAGGGGGTAGATACTCGCTGAGATCAAAGAGGGCACAAACCTGTAATTCAGTTGGGGCAAACGCATATAACGGGCCTGCAGATTTCCAGTCTGTCTCAAAAGCATATTGATCAAGCCTTCAAGGTATTATAGACACACACACACGAAGCTGCATAGCTGTCTGGTGCTTGTGCTGTGTTTGAATGCTGGGGCTAAATTCTAGACACACAAAAAGGACCAAACCCCAAAAGCAAATCGTGATTTTGCTTCGAGCAGGGACTGAATTTGTCGTAGAGTTGGGTTATCGAGACGTTTGATTTCAGTCTATAGCTTTTGATCTGCACAAAAAACTCGAATAACTGATGAATAATAAACACTGAATAACTGATGCAAAATCCTGCCTTCCAGTGGAACAATGGGAAAGATAATGATAGATGGCTCAGCGGACGAACGCATGTCTAGTCGAATTCAGCCGACTGGGGATCGCAAACACGGCAGTAGGTACGGAATACCCAACTTCTAGAATACCCGATGTCGGGAATACCCAACTGTTACCGGCGGTAGGTAGGTTTGCAGATTGCAGACAGTAGACATTGGAATAAAGAGGGTCGGAGATATAGAGCCTGGGTAAAGCCTGGGAACCGTAGAGGAATCATATTGATCATTCGTAGCCAGACAAATTGGGACTTGTGCATTATTTATGAGCATGCCTCAATGCCACATATACTGAGCAATTCATATGAGCCATGAGCCGTGGGATGGAAATCATATCGATGTATAGGTGCGATCTTCGACAAGAACAAAACAAATAGTAAAACGGAGTAATGTCATTTCATATTCGGCACCCGCGGTGGATTTTGTCATACGACCAATAACTCTATAATTCTATTTAATTCTATCGCATAGGTAGTGTAGAAGATCAATGACTGAGACATACAAGTACGAAAAAAGGGCGTTAACCAGAATCAGCGAGATGATCTTAGCTGTGTAGAACAGCAAAAACAAGAAGAAATCTACGACAGCAACATGTAAAAACTGGACCACCCTAATAACGATTGGAAATCATCCTAAGAGAGATTGGCAGCCGAATAATCGCCATGACACACGAAATTTAAGCAGTAGTTAGATCTACGAGTATGAGACCCCACAAAACTCTGACTCAGGAATCTGAATCAGATTATCTGATAGACCGGGCACACATTACTACACAGAGTTTAGACGGAGGATCAAAAGTTACATGAGATCAAGACATGATCGTTACTATTATAGATGAGTCAAAACATGGGTATTACAGCAGGGCTGACCACATGACATAGTTGCTTTGACTGGGTACTTGAGCCGCTACATTATATAAATTAGAGTTGTTACCGATCTCGGATTATAATGGAAATAATTGGCATTCAATTAGTAGGGGATAAATTGAGGGCGTCCATTTGGCTTCAAAGAGGAAGGCCGATATCTGGGGAAGAGAAAGATGGGGAGAAGAGTCGATTGTGGGCACCACTAATATGATGGAAAAGTGCGTGAGTGTGTGTGTGTGTGTGTGTATGTGTGTGTG
>CAMPET010000034.1:133014-149663 GCA_946803715.1 Beroe ovata | reverse complement strand
CACACACACACACACACACACACAAACACACACAAACATCCTGAGAAATATCATATTTGTGGAAATTCTTGACATCTCCTTGAAGATATCTGTTACTAACAAATTCGAAGCACAACAAAAATTCTTTTCAAATCATTCTATGCAATTACGGTAACAAATGATAGTGATTCCAGAATGATTCTGCTCAGAAGTCAATGTTTGTGTTTATCGATATTTCTGCATGACAAGTCTATGAAGTCATCGTCAGAATTTGAGTAGTGGTGAACGAGGATAATAATTCGAATGGCGACGAATGTTTTAAAAAGTACAAAAAAGATACAATTGCTAATCATATCTTTAAAACTTCAAAAACGTGAGCCTACGATCAAATTGGATTTTGAGTCTTGACATCATATCTGGTCCCAACAGTCTACTTACTTGCAGCCTATTCCCTTAGTATCATGATAACAATAACACGACAGTGCTAAGCAAGGGTTTAATCGACACCTATCTCTATGAATGGGCAACAATTAACTAAACACAATGTCTAAACTGAGATATGCAGATAATATAAAGAGCCTTCTCAGTCCTCATAGGAATGGTATCTTGCACGGCGTTGGAAAATGTACATATTGTATTATACTCAACGCAGACTCTATGTCAACTCTAATAGAACTCAATTAATATCAAGAACCTACTCAGCTCAGCACTCAATATGATAATACTCAATAACATAACTCGAAGCAAAAACTCAGTATTAACTCGATACTTAATTCATTTTCAACATAGCACCAATAACGCTAATAGCGCCAAATTGACTCAATGAAGAGTCCTCTCTCCAGGGACAAATGAATAGTTGGAAAAAACTCTCGACAAAACGCTGTTATAATCGCTGACCCTTCAGCGCCTATTATGGAGAAAGGTGAGATATGAGATACAATAATATTGCAATTTTAGTTACAATCAGCTTTTAGCAGCCACCTGTCCATGGGTTTAATGTAAGTGCTAACTAGATCAGCCTGGGTGATAGGTATATCGATACATGTACGTATCTGGCTGAAAGAGTGACAGGTGTTCACTCCAAAATGGAGGTGTCAAAAGATACATATCAAAAGAAGTGTGGGATAAAGAGCGAAGAAAACTCGATTAGCAGACGAGGGGGAAGTGGTCTTTTCAGTACCGGGGAGATGTCAAAATATGTGTACAACTGACATTCGTTGAGTTGAGAATATGGCTGAGATTGACGGGGTTTTCCAGATAAACAGCAGATCTGTGCACAGATACCTTCATATGAGCTGTATTAGAACACCGAATATCCTAACATATGGAATGGCAAATCCTACTCCTATACTGGTACGGAACAAATGAAATTTCGTAAAACTGACCTCAAAATATTCGAGTTAGATTTTGGATTGTCCTAGTTAAGTTTTGGAATGTCTTGAAATACGGCAAAAGAGAGACAGCTAGGCTACGAACAAATCTTCATAAAACGACTCTATGATGGAGTTAAGTATAACATGTAGGATATGTAAACGTGAATACTAAATTTTTTCATCGAGCTTTATCGAAGATTTATGTGAGGCTGACAGCGATAAATAAAACGAATTTCAATCGACCTAAGTTTTATAGATTTCTCTTGCTGATCATTATTCAGCATTATAGAATACCGAGCCGTGTGAATGTTGCAGGAAATCTTACAAACGAAGAATCTCTAAAACCTGTTCCCTGCTCATGACTTTTATTGTATTGGCGAGTGACTCGACCCCCTAAGATACCCAAATATTGGATGAAATGAGTTTTTCCCGCGTAAAACTACATTATGTGACCAATGACACGATCTTTGAAGCAATCTAATAAGATTGATAACTCTATCTAGAAACTTTGTAAAGTATTGCTCTGAGTATAGCTATATAGTCGTGATAGCTGGGGCTGAGGTTGATCTTTAGTCTACATATTATATTCGTTCAGCGATAATAGTAGTGATTCAGATTGGTGCCGCGCAATTATCAACTAAAACATGATCTGCAAAAATCATATTCTGTAATTTACGATTATTATGGATCAAACATATAATATTCGGGTAATTATCCGAAGATTGCAGTTTTGATCACTTGAAAATTCAGTTTGGAGCTACCCCCTACGACGTACGGAAACAACTCCTGCAAAAACTGCGCTCTGCAGAGAAGTGATATCAAGTGAATAAATTATCGGTTAGATCGCAGTTTAACATTTTAATATCGATTATAAATTCGATATGTTATGATTCTTGCTCGTTAAAATTGAATAAAACTCATTTTAATTAATTGCGGACGTCCGCATGTATAGATTACGCGAAATTTATGGCGACTATCTTGCGTATTACCACAAAAGTTGATAACAAATTTGATGATCGATCATGACTACCTTCCATTACACATTTACATTTCATGAATATCAATTACTGTCAACAATGTGATCGGTGATATTTGAGTCTGACAAACAACAATCATTGCGGCAGCGTTCATTCCTACAATATAGTTGAACGGTAATGAAACAAAAATGAAAGAAGTCTTGCGCTGTCGCGAGTCCTTTGCAGGAATCAAGCAGNGTGTGTGTGTGTGTGTGTGTGTGTGTGTGTGTGTGTGCAAGTATGCTTGTCAGTTATGCACGGAATGTGCGAGGAGAAAAAAACCACACTGCGCTCCGAGATACACTGCTGACCACAAATGAAATGATCGTATAAACGGGATTTTATAAGGGTCTACGGATGCATTATCACCGCGATATGAAATCTTTGAATAATATATGCTTATCCGAGGGAAAATCTAAAGAAAAACGTCCTGTAACTTGAGATATAAGTGTGGAAACGCCCCCATTGTCAAAGAAATTTGAATGAATTTTTCGTCCAAAACTAGGAAAAACTATCTCCGTTTTTGAAGGATCCTGCTTGGATTATATCTTCTCACGCAGCATGATGACGTCACGCGTTATCTGTGAAGTTTCCAATCAAAAGATGATGATATAATCACGGATCTGTGATCTAATCTACCACATGATCGATTGACAAATGTGTCATACATGTCTAGTGTCTACTCCTTCATAATATAGGTACCTATTGTGATCTAATAACTGTCATAGTTCTTTTGTGTCTTGTCATATTATGATGACAAAACAGAGGGGCTATGATCTTTTCAAGTTGACCACTAATTCACTTTGATAGCTGATACAAAATGTCTGGCAAGCTGTAAAAATTCGAGATCGGGGCAGCATATAAAGAGGTCAACTGGAGACGCGAGACAGCGTAAAGAAAAAGGTGGGGGAGTTTTTACAATTATGTGTCAGGAAGTTTTACATATAGACGTGAAAGATACGGTCTTGATCATGACGTGATGGTGTGTTGATATTAAGCTACAAGCTGGGATCATTATGATTAACAAGTCTTGAAATTGTGTCTGGAGGGAACGGCAAGGAAGTACCGGAAATCACCAATCGGAATGCACAATTACAATGGGTGAAGACTACATCGCGATGTGCCTCCACCCGGAAAAAACTCAAAACAAAGGCTGGAATAACGAAATTTGGAGAGTCGATGTTTACAAGATTTCCGTACACAGTTTTACATTATGGATTGACGAAGATTGCAGGGGGTTTTCTACGCAAAAGATCAAAGGCCCGTCCACACACATAAACATACAAAATCTGTCTAAAATATTTCCTTTTTGACCGCGTTGCGGCTGAAAAATTGATACAATTCAATCAAACAATTAATTCAAATATGCGGTACACAATGAGAAATGACGTGGGAAAGGAGCTGCACATGCAAACACAACAAAATGTTTTTAAATGATCTTGGATTTCATTGCGAATTCACTTTTTTCATTGATAACGTGACTAATCCAGATAGAACAATTCCACCTTCCGACAATATGAATCTCATGAACGAATTATTTCATGGATCGATGCATAATCGAATCATCAAGCTGTAAATTCGTATATTATTTTACACCAAAATCAACATTGATATCACCCACAAAAATAGAAATTTGGGGTATTCGACCATGATCAATAACATTATATTATGATCATCAGGGACATATTGCGGCTAGCGTGACTATTATCATATACAGAGAGATCAGCTGTTGGTTTTTTAATAATATTGACTCATCGTGAGTGCAGCTTGCATTTTAGCAATGGCTAGGAGATCGGCCACATACTTGGATCCCTCTCTGGCATAGCTCTGAGAGGAGAAAAACTGTTGGATCCAGTCGGACTAAGCTAATGATGAGAAAACAAGGGCTCATTAGGGGCGCAAATACGGTGAATTCCATTTTCACAAAGATGAACAAATTAAAAAATCGAAAAGCGTAGCGGATGGCGAAGGAAATTGCAATTTCTTTGCGTCACGCTGTGTGTAACACAATATTGCGCAATACATTGAGTAGGGGGCGATAACGATAGTTCTATCACTCTTCATATATTGTACTTTACCGATTGTTCCTAATAATCGGGGCGAAAACTTACGAAATTCGTAATAAACACAGGTTATACACAGCTGTACAATGTACATGGATGATTATCGCTTTCTATACATATACGAGTCGAACGTTTATCAAGACAATTCATTATGGAATGTAAGAACAAAAGCTCGAAACACATATTCCATGGAGTAAGGGAATGATCATTGCTGAGTGTGAAATTATATTCCAAAATAGGATTAGCAATTGAAACCTTATAATAAGTTATGAGCGGATCGGAATCAGGAATCATTTCCTGATAAATGACAGACTTCCCCATCCTAATAACATTGGTATGTGTTACAAATATTTGTGGTTTTACACTGACTCTAAGCGTGACCATAGCCGGTTTCTTGAATCTAGGAAATAGGAAATAAAGGAAAATACCATAACAGTGCCACTGGATTGGACTAGACTCATCTCTGGAGGACAATTATTACGTGCAGGTAGCTACAAACAGGTACCTACCAATGAAGGGCCGTAACGCATTTGAAAACAACAACAAATCTATGAAAATGTATCATGACGTCGGTAAGAGCTCCGTCATATAACTTATACCAACACGAAACATGGAAAAACCCAGATGTACGCACGTGCAGAGACATGCACGCGCGCGCACACCGTACGATGCACTATGTTGCAGAACCTTGCACGGCAGGTCTGATCGTATAATTGGTTCAAGTCAGGGTCAATAACCGCTACTTTATCATAGTACGCAAAGATTAGTCATATATAAACCTAGAGGATACTACATGATGTAGACAAGTTGAAGTAGGTATACTTTAATAAGTGGCTGATATTATCATACATATGAAATATATAAGTGGCATCATGTGTGTCGCATCTCACTGAGCCACACTTCTCCACAAATTCTACGCCATTTCCATCAGTAATTCCAGAATTAGCAAGCTCACGATATGTCGTTTATATCGCTAATCATGACATAATTGACAGATCGAAATTATATAGTGGGGCAAGGAGACAGGGGAGGGGGTCTATAATTCAGTTGCCAAGTCATTGCCACAACCATGCCATGTAAAATACCCCCAAATGTCACTCGAGTATATTCTCATTTGGCCGATACGATACAAGCGGGTAAACCAAATCTGGAGGAGCTAGCTCATCGGGAAAATTTACTAGAAGTAAATGTTTCTGGCCTATTTCTGGACGTAAAATTCGAATCTGGAGGAATTTTTGAGCTAGCACATCAGGTAATCGGGCAAAATTCTAGTCCCTTCTCAGATATGGGGCCTGACGTCACCCGACTTACAGCTCCTCAGGGAAGCGAGATNTCATGAACGAAGTATTTCATGGATCGATGCATAATCGAATCATCAAGCTGTAAATTCGTATATTATTTTACACCAAAATCAACATTGATATCACCCACAAAAATAGAAATTTGGGGTATTCGACCATGATCAATAACATTATATTATGATCATCAGGGACATATTGCGGCTAGCGTGACTATTATCATATACAGAGAGATCAGCTGTTGGTTTTTTAATAATATTGACTCATCGTGAGTGCAGCTTGCATTTTAGCAATGGCTAGGAGATCGGCCACATACTTGGATCCCTCTCTGGCATAGCTCTGAGAGGAGAAAAACTGTTGGATCCAGTCGGACTAAGCTAATGATGAGAAAACAAGGGCTCATTAGGGGCGCAAATACGGTGAATTCCATTTTCACAAAGATGAACAAATTAAAAAATCGAAAAGCGTAGCGGATGGCGAAGGAAATTGCAATTTCTTTGCGTCACGCTGTGTGTAACACAATATTGCGCAATACATTGAGTAGGGGGCGATAACGATAGTTCTATCACTCTTCATATATTGTACTTTACCGATTGTTCCTAATAATCGGGGCGAAAACTTACGAAATTCGTAATAAACACAGGTTATACACAGCTGTACAATGTACATGGATGATTATCGCTTTCTATACATATACGAGTCGAACGTTTATCAAGACAATTCATTATGGAATGTAAGAACAAAAGCTCGAAACACATATTCCATGGAGTAAGGGAATGATCATTGCTGAGTGTGAAATTATATTCCAAAATAGGATTAGCAATTGAAACCCTATGATGAGTTATGAGCGGATCGGAATCAGGAATCATTTCCTGATAAATGACAGATTTCCCCATCCTAATAGCATTGGTATGTGTAACAAACAGGGGGGCCGGGGGGGGGGAGAGAGGGGAGGAATATTTGTGGTTTTACACTGACTCTAAGCGTGACCAAAGCTGGTTTCTTGAATTTACCGTAGGAAAAAGGAAATAAAGGAATATACCATAACAGTCCCAGTGGATTGGACTAGACTGAGAGACAATTATTACATGCAGGTAGCTACAAACAGGTACCTACCAATGAAGGGCCGTAACGCATTCGAAAACAACAACAACTCTCTGATAATGTATCATGACGTCGGTATATGAGCTCCGTCATATAACTTATACCAACACAGGACATGGAAAAACCCAGATGTACGCACGTGCAGAGACATGCACGCGCGCGCACACCGTACGATGCACTATGTTGCAGAACCTTGCACGGCAGGTCTGATCATATAATTGGTTCAAGTCAGGGTCAATAACCGCTACTTTATCATAGTACGCAAAGATTAGTCATATATAAACCTAGAGGATACTACATGATGTAGACAAGTTGAAGTAGGTATACTTTAATAACAGGCTGATATTATCATACATATGAAATATATAAGTGGCATCATGTGTGTCGCATCTGTCTAAGCCACACTTCTCCACAAATTCTACGCCATTTCCATCAGTAATTCCGGAATTAGCAAGCTCACGATTTGTCGTTTATATCGCTAATCATGACATAATTGACAGATCGAAATTATATAGTGGGGCAGGGAGACAGGGGTGAGGGGAGGGGGTCTATAATTCAGTTGCCAAGTCATTGCCACAACCATGCCATGTAAAATACCCCCAAATGTCACTCGAGTATATTCTCATTTGGCCGACAAGATACAAGCGGGTTAACCAAATTTGATGAGCTAGCTAATCGGGAAAATTTACTAGAAGTAAATGTTTCTGGCCTATTTTATGACGTAGAATTCGAGTCTGGAGGAATTTTTGAGCTAGCTCATCGGGTAATCGGGCAAAATTCTAGTCCCTTCTCCGATATGGGGCCTGACGTCACCCGACTTACAGCTCCTCAGGAAAGCGAGATAGGGCCAAAGTTCTACCTGGAATCGATTCACCGTCCAAAAATACATGGGAATCGATGGCATTTACTTGCATGTGGGACAAAAAGTTTTTCTCAAATTTCTGATCAGAGTATCGATAGAAAATGAAGTGAATGACTCCACACTTTTATACGTCATTTTAGAAGGTCCCTAATGAAGTCTTAACCAGCACTTACGACACTAATTTTCCACCAAATCATCTCTCCTACTATCACACTACAAGTATCGACTCTTTTGACGATCATGCTCAGTTCATACTTGCCGTGAAACCACGCCCAAATGACGATTTCTCTCCCTTGGGAAGCATTCACTACAAAAGCACGAAAATCAATGGGACGCACAATTAGGCCAAAAACATTTTTGCACGTGACATACTGAAAAATAGTGTTTCTGGCCTATTTTTTGACGTAGAATTCGAATCTGAAAGAATTAGAGAGCTAGCTGATTGGAAAATCGGGGAAATTCTAATTTCTTCTCGGTCATGAGGTTCTGAGTCACATGATATACAGCTCCTCAGGGAAGCAAGATAGGGCCAAAATTCGATCGGGAATCGATTCAGCGTCCAAAAATACATTGGAATCGATGGTATTTGCATGAAAATGCAACAAAAATTTTTCTTCGAATTTCTGACAACAGTATCGATAGAAAATGAAGTGGATGACTCCACACTTTTATACGTCATTTTAGAAGGTCCCTAATGAAGTCTTAACCAGCACTTACGACACTAATTTTCCACCAAATCATCTCTCCTACTATCACACTACAAGTATCGACTCTTTTGACGATCATGCTCAGTTCATACTTGCCGTGAAACCACGCCCAAATGACGATTTCTCTCCCTTGGGAAGCAAACAGTACAAAAACGCGAAAATCAATGGGACACACAAATAGGCCAAAATCAGTTCTGCACGTGACATACTGAAAAATAGTGTTTCTGGCCTATTTTTTGACGTAGAATTCGAATCTGAAAGAATTAGAGAGCTAGCTGATTGGGAAATTGGGGAAAATTCTTATTTCTTCTCAGACATGAAGTTCTGAGTCACATGATATACAGCTCCTCAGGGAAGAAAGATAGGGCCAAAATTCGATCGGGAATCGATTTAGCGTCCAAAAATACATTGGAATCGATGGTATTTGCATGAAAATGCAACAAAAAATTTTCTTCGAATTTCTGACAACAGTATCGATAGAAAATGAAGTGAATGACTCCACACTTTTATACGTCATTTTTGAAGGTCTCTAATGAAGTCTTAACCGGCGCTTACGACACTAATTTTCCACCAAATCATCTCTCCTACTATCACACTACAAGTATCGACTCTTTTCACGATCATGCTCAGTTCATACTTGCCGTGAAACCACGCCCAAATGACGATTTCCCTCCCCTGGGAAGCATTCACTACAAAAGCACGAAAATCAATGGGACACACATATAGGCCAAAAACATTTTTGCACGTGACATACTGAAAAATAGTGTTTCTGGCCTATTTTTTGACGTAGAATTCGAATCTGGAGGAATTTTTGAGCTAGCTCATCGGGAAATCGGAGAAAATTCAAATTTCTCAGAAATGTGGTTAGAATTTGTTTAAAGAGCAGCTCATCGATCCTAGTAGTTCATAAATTAGTAAATTATCATACAAATTTCGTTCGGAAAAGCTTCTTCGCGTTCCCATGGCACAAATGACACAAGTTCATCTTGATCAGAACAATTGTATACAGTGTACATAGTATAATTGTTCTGACCAAGTTCATTACGATAATTAACCCGAGTAGAGTCTCGTAACGGCACACACATGACACAAGTCCAACAACGCACCCATGTGTCAATTAAAACGAGACAATGGGCCCTCACGTGCCGAGGTGATAGGTCTACCCATGCGTGATAGGGGAGGGGGCGGGGAGAGAGAGGGAGAGGAGGAAAGAGAGAGAAGAAATGGCAGAGTAAAGGAGAGAGATACGTGATGAATGGTGGTATGTTTAACAATGCGTGACACGGGGGGCTGAAGGCAAAGAAGAGGGAGTGAGGGAGGTGCATACTGTTTTCGAGGTAGAGAAAAAGTGGGGGAAGGGAACTTTAAGTTTTCTCTAAAAAGGCAGAATTAGGGCACGCTTCAATCTAGTAGTTTACAAACGTATGAAATTATTGGAGATCATTATACAAAGGCATCTATAGCCCGCCAGTCGTGAACAATATACCGATATCATAGCGTCAGCTGTTAATATAGCGCACACACCGACGAAACAAATTATCGGAGTGAAACAAAGGGGGTCTGAAAAACCATGGGTGAAGGGGCACGAAATTGACCCTGAGAAGAAGCCGACGAATTAGGCAAATATTTGCTATTCGTCACGGGCGCGGCATATTCTCTAGAATTCGCCTCGAAGGAGGCTGTCACCCGACAGAAATGTCGTGCTTTTCGGCATGGAATAGGTGAAATCATTCCGTTCATGGTACACTAATTGAGAGCTGGACAAAAAGGATTGTTTGAGAATTGCGTGCCTCAAACCTACAGCTATAATCACAGCTATATAATTATCCAAAAAAGGGGGAATGTACAATCACTAATAACAGTAAGTCTGGTAAATGGGTTAGCGGCAAACAAGAAAGGATAAAGTCTTACCTTCGGTACATTGTCCTTATTCAATCGTGCGGTTTTCTTAAAACAGGAAACAGTCCTGCTTTGCCAATTAGCATCGGATTTTGTGAAAAGGACGTGACTTGAGAGTCTTGACAAGGCTGGATGGCTGACCATCATGGATTCATCGCGGTTGAGAGGCCTAGGACAAACGTGTTCATGAAGAGAGGATACATGTGTTGTAAGTTTGGAATATGAAATGAACAGGCGAAACGGAGGTTCTGGAATATTCCATGCTGAAAATGTCATGTAGGAATATGGGTCGGACAATAATAATTCGATCAGACCACGATTCCTCCATTTGGGAGTGAGACGCTACTTGGATCACTAATTCTTCACTTCCAAAGAAGTGAAGAATAGGATGTGTCTGAAAGAAGTGGATCTAGAAGATAGAACTGAGGAAACTAAATCGACGCAAGGACAAGAAATACACATGAGTGTATATGGAATGTGTGTGATAAATGTACGAATGTACACGCGCTACACACAACGCAGATGTACAAACTATAGATGAAAAGATAAATGTAGGAGCGCGCGAGTAGTTTTCAGAGTCTCCTTTATCTTGCGCGCGAGGTCACGTGACCTCATTTCTTATCAAAGCTGGATTTGATGCTCAAATCTGCTTTTAAGGCCTTACTTCAACGGTATTAATGATCTTTCTTCGAATTAAAACACCGATTGATTTACCATACAACAAGAAACGCTATAGTTCACCAATAATTATGTAAAGCATCATATAATCAAACTATCATGGGGTGAGATGGTAATAATGTGATTCGGCAATCAACTTCTGTGACAGAGTGGTCTGTACGGAACCCCACGATTTCGACTCCTTGTTTAACATGTCGTACAGCAAGGATCTCCACCGTGTTTGCCGGCTAGGCACATAACCACTCTGATAAGGGAATCTAAAGTACGAAATATCCGTTTTACATCAGGATTCGGATCTTTTATGACCATTTCACCCAAAAACATACGCAACTCACTGTTCGAGAGCATCAAATGATTCATATACCATCAATTTTCACGCTGAGCCATAAAACTGATGCCCCAATTCATGGATTCTTGCAGAATATTTAATCAAAGTTCTCATGTGAAATGCTGGGGGAGATTTCTGCGAATTTTGGATGGATGGTTGCAAAAATTGACACTGTAATGAACATTTTTGGATGGCATATTCGTTTTTGTATACCATGCGCCTGACTTTGCTACTGAAACCTATTTACAAACCGACAAAATTTACACAAGGCAAACTATATAGTGACTCATGTATAACAGATCAACGAACTTTTATCCGGTACACAAATTCTGATCCAGTTCTAGAGAGAAAGAATGTTCTATCAGCTCTTCGTCTTCAATATTAGCTTCTCAAATGAGAGGTCTGTTGCACTTCTCAACCAATCTTCCCCAGCCGTTACCCTGCATTTGGAATAGAATATTGTTAGAATTTGTAATCCCAAAAGAAAGCCACCCATTTGAGGAGAAAAAAAGCAAAAACATAGACGATGGAATATCAAGAATCAAAAGCTGTATGCAAAAGTTTGCGAATATCTTTTTTGGAAATATTTCCTTGTGTTTGAACCTGTAGCAATGAAACGATAGTGACGGTCATGTTGTCACACCCCATTCCTCCAGCTCCGGTTACTGGAGCCAGGCAGCGTGAGAGCAGCGATTCACAGATCTGCGGGAATTGAGTGTGGTGAGATTTCCCCGACATTTTCTATCATCAAAGTGTTCTTTTCGAATAATTTCAATCCGGGGGTTTTGGTTCGATTGAGGTCCATTCAAGAGTCGAACTTCGACCGATGTATACTAGAAAAAGTCTGTCTCTCACCGAATCTAACCCTTGGCCGCTTGCGATTTTAGGTCTGATGAAGTCGATAACTTCCTGACTGCTCAAAACATCCCAGATACCGTCACACGCGAGGACCACAAACTCGTGGTTATCGTTCAGTGCCGTGACGCTCACTTCCGGGACAGCTGAAAAGAGAGAAAATGAGGGACTTGGAATTGAGTCGTCGAAGAAGAATCTTTCCAATTTCCAACGAGTTTCAAAATTGAAATTATTTTCTAAACAAGGAACCCTTAGCTAGGTATTTGCTTATTTCGTCGTACAAAAGATACTACCAGGGATGGGGTTCGAACCCATGCGTGCATCTGCACATTGGAACTTAAGTCCAACTCCTTAACCACTCGGACACCCTGGTATGATCAAATATTTGAATTGAGTGGCTATATTCAATGCGCGCTTACCTCCACGAACATTTGAAGGCTATCCGAGCGCGCGCGGCGGTCATTTTGCGGCGCACTAGCTGGTAACGGCAATTGTTTGTTACGGTGAAATGACGCCGCGCCGTACAAATACGCATGATTATTCATGCATGAACTGCGACCTGGACCCATCATCAACAGTCAGAAAAAGTAAAAATGACGAGAATCGTGTTTCAGAAATAACATGAGCCATATTCCATATATGAAGAGCCATATCCCATTTATGAAGACACCTTCTTTTTCTGCAGGGAAGTTTAGACCTCAGACTAAGATTAACATCACGGAAAAGGTCTAATCTTGTGAACCAAGACGGAAAATTCTGGAATCGGAAAATTCGTCGAATTGTACATCTCTAAAACTTCGATACAACAAACGGACAGAAAAATATGCTGAGCGTCAAAAATTTCCTGGAGTCAATACAAAATCTCATCACCGTAAAACTGTAATAATTTTACACGTTGTGATCGGGATTTCCCAAACACAAGAAAATACCTCAATCCCCAAATTTCATACACATTTACACAATTGCGGTTAAATGAAGATTTTGATCGAGCACACTTGTACATTTGAATTTATTGATGCGTCTTGATGTTATTTCCATTTTCCTTCCATAAATACCTCACATATCCCAAATCCTGGATCAAACACCAAATCTAGAAATTCAAAGCTGGGATAACTCATTTTCTTCTTAAAATATCATGCCACATATTCTGACTATAAGCGTGACTTAGACAGATAAGATGCATTCAGCTTTCTATAAATAGCCTGACATGATGCCTGTAATAAACCGATGATGCGTAGGTACATATCGAGAAATTGCAATTTTTCTGACATGCAATATATACTGCTGTATGGTCAGCGAAAGAGGGCGATACTTCTTTTCAATGATAGACTTATGAATTTGGAAAAAAATCTATAGGAATTAGTAATTTATCTTCCTTTGACTATTCTTGACACACAAATTGTATGCCGTACAGAGCATGTTTGATTTTCGGTAGGTAGCTACTGAATTTCAGAAATGAAGGACTGTTATAAAGCTGGTAGTTCTTGTAAGATCCCAAAATATACAGCCTAGAGAGAGAAGCCGAATGGATACGCCTATAGTGTAGAATGAGGTCCAGCATTATTATTAGCAACACCTAAAATCAGTTTACTCTTCGCAATTATGCCATATAAGGCAATGTCAGCATTGTGTTGCATCAAATTTCAGGGGAGGGTCACATATACTCATAAAGATAGCGGTTCGCGCACACTTTTAATGGATAAAATGCATTGAGGTCTTACCGAATAATATCGAAATAAATCAGCTCTCCAATTCCACTCTTTGCTCCAAAATATGGACGACACCTTTGCAGTTTAGACGCAAATTTGCTTAAATTACCTCCTAAAAAGCAATATTCAGCCGCATTTATTCAGAATTTTTGCTTTCAATGCCCAAATCACAGCAAACTATTGAGAAAAGTAAGATGAAGAAGAAACAAAATGTAACCTGTAACCATCTGATCTTTGGGTGGCCGGGTTGCACTCTTGAACTCGAAATCCCCAAGTGCCCGAGAGAGTGCTAGAGTCCCGTTAACTCTGTTAAACTCAACAAATCCGCCCGCGGCTCTGATCCTTCTCAACTCCTCTGTGAAAATAGGGGGACGTTACGGGTGTGGGAGTGTGGAAGAGGGAGTGTGGGAGTGGAAGAGGGAGTGTGGGAGTGGAAGAGGGAGTGTGGGAGTGGAAGAGGGAGTGTGGGAGTGGGAGTGTAGGAGTGCGAGTGGGGCTAACTCCTAACGAAAAAGGGGGAGGGATGGGTTACGGATGCGTGAGAGAGTTGGATAGACGAGTGTGAGGATTGGCGTTCATATGATAGACAAGCGTCTAGCAGGGGTATTTTGGTTGGGAAAAAGGATCAAGACTTCACATGATATGGGAAACCACAAGGAAATATTTCTTACCGTCGTTCGAAGGTTTGTGATCATAACTCAGGGGTACGGCCTGTCCCCGCTCGCTGAGCACTGCACGTGAATCACCACAGTTAGCACAGTAGAGAGTATTGCTCTTGGTGAGGAGTGTCACCGCCGTACACCCAGAGGAGGAAAACTTGCCTGAACGTTCTGAACGCGGAGGGAGTAGGGGAGTAGGGGGTCAGGGAGGGGGAGTTAGGGGAGGGGGTTCAAAAATGTCAGGGTTTAGAGGGGGTACGAATTGGAGTTTTAGAGAGGGGTTTACGAATTAAGGGTTTCATTGGATTTAGGGTTGAAGATGGCGACTGCATCTGTTGAAAATTTAGGTTATGGTCGAGGATTGAGCATAATTGGTTGTCAATAATTTCGCGTTCTCCATACCTTCTAACATCTCCCTATCAAGGTCAAGGAAAGCTTTCACCAGAGCGTCCTTATAATCTCCCGTTTTGAAGGAGGGCTGGGATATCAGTTTCGAGTGGAGATGCTCCTGCGTGTAGAGCGCTGATTGCGTTCCCCCGTGACCATCGTAAACTGAAATGATCAGAGATGACACCTGGTAATGCAGGGATATCTGGTGATGCAGTGACACCTGGTGATGCAGTGACACCTGGTGATGCAGTGACATCTGAAGATGCAGTGACACCTGGTGATGCAGTGACACCTGGTGATGCAGTGACACCTGGTGATGCATTGACACTTGGAGATGCAGTGTCACCTGGTGATGCAGTGACACCTGGTGATGCATTGACACCTGGTGATGCAGTGACACCTGGTGATGCAGTGACACCAGGAGATGCAGTGTCACCTGGTGATGCAGTGACACCTGGTGATGCAGTGACATCTGGTGTCACTGTAGGGTGTTCTGCTGGGTGGAGCAGTGCTATCATGTCACTTAATTTTGGTGCTAAAATTTCACCTCTCTGAACGGTTTCAGGAGGTGTTACAGTGATAACCGGTGACATGAGTCTCCTGGTGAGTCTCCTGGTGAGTCTCCTGGTCTCACGGTGACATGAGATGTTAGAATGACACCCGTCGTTATGGTGACAAATGGACCCGAATTTATACTATACTATGTGAGACACAATCTCGACAATGTAATCTAATGTACCGATCAGTGTTGCTGGACCAATCACTGATCGAAATCGTGAGGTATCTAGCCAATGACAGCGCAATACATAAGATTAAACTCATAACATTTGTTATTAGCTCCGATACGTAGTATTGATATCTGTGATAGATAGGTTCAGCGTCACTCATGGACAGTGGTCACCGGTCAGCCGACTAGACTGAGTAAGATCAAGTATCTTTAAATGAGACGTGAATCACATAATATGTAGCTGCTCAGTTTATTAGAGGTTTTTGGGAGGCAAACACTACGTCCAACTTACCACCAAAGAAGTTGTGTGTTGGATCTCCATCAACAGACATCTGAACAGTGTGAGCGTCCTCCATTGAAATCCTCCAACCCTGTGAAAAGTGATGTCCATGTTTCGAGGAATGTGGTGTCATCGTGGTGTCAATTTTTCGAAGAATTTGTTGTCTGGGAAAAGTGGTGTCAAGGCAACGGTCTCAAAAATGATGTCAAATCAACCGTCTCCAAAAATCTGCGAAAAGCTGTTCTGGAGAATAGTGGTGTCAGGAAAATTGGTGTCTAGGTCTTGAGGCTATGGAGAAAGTGGTGTCAAGATACAATGGTGACAAAGTATTTGTGTCGATACTAATTGGTGGCCCTTATCGTCCCAAAACACGTCGGTTTGAGTGAGCGTTTGAGGATAGCTCCCAAGCGGATCGACCGATTGACTTGAAACTTCTACCATGGCTCAAGGACCATGAGAAACTCGGACAACCAAAATTTCACGTCAATCCGATGATCGGTTCCCGAGTTAATGGCCACCATAACCCCTTATCGAACCAAAACATGTCCGTTTGAGTGAGCATTTGAGGATAGCTCCCAAACGGATCGACCGATCGACTTGAAATTTCTACCGTAGTTCAAGGACCATTAGAAACTCGGACAACCAAAATTTCAGGTCAATTCGATGATCAGTTCCCGAGTTATCGGCCACCATAACCCCTTATCGACCCAAAACATGTCAGT
>CAMPET010000034.1:111855-123983 GCA_946803715.1 Beroe ovata | reverse complement strand
TACCATAGCTCAAGGACCATGAGAAACTCGGACAACTAAAATTTCACGTCAATCCGATGATCGGTTCCCGAGTTGGTGGCCGCCATACCCCTTATCGAACCAAAACATGTCAGTTTGAGTGAGCATTTGAGGATAGCTCCCGAACGGATCGACCGATCGACTTGAAATTTCTACCATAGCTCAAGGGCCATCAGAAACTCGGACAACCGAAATTTCACGTCAATCTGATGATCGGTTCCCTAGTTGGTGGCCGCCATAACCCCTTATCGACCCAGAACATGTCAGTTTGAGTGAGCATTTGAGGATAGCTCTCAAACGGATCGACCGATTNTTGGTGGAGGTCCACACATCATAACGGCGGTGTCAGGAGCAGGGGCGGGGAGGTGTGCTGATATCATGTCAGCTGAGACGAAGCCTGTGCTGTATGACCAACCTGTTGTGCGGTATGGGGTCAGCTGCATATTCATGTTGCAGTAGGAGATAACTGTATGATCATATCACTGAACAGTGATCATAAATGTTCGTTCTCGCAGTCTCTGACCATAAAGAATAAGGTTGGGGGCTAGGTAATGCAATAAAAAGATGTGAGTGTGACATTTGCTCCCTGGTTATTGGAGGAACGATTGTACGACAGTGCAGGTTATGGGAATGATAAGCTGAAATGCAGTACAAGAAACTGGTTGAGTAAAAGCACGCTGCTACATAACAACATCATGATGCGAGTCTGACAACACATCACCATGACAACACGTAACCTTGGTGACATCACCTAACCTCATGACAACACTTCACGTAACAACACTTCACCAACTGACAACACGTAACCATGACAACACCCCACCTGATTCAGGGGCCCTATCCACAGTGTACCACACATGAAATCGCTCGTCCTTCTCCATTTCCCGGATAATATCATGACACAAGATATCCTCTGGTGTCTGATTAGCGAAAAGGAGGTATATCTGGGATTCATCCTCGGGATGTTTGAGAATCTCAGCCGCTACTTGCAACATCGGTGTGATCCCTGTTGAGGTGAGAGCAATATGAGCAACAGCATCGGGGGAGAGCAACATGAGCAACAGAGGGATTACAAACACAAATTTCCCAATGTAGATATTCAGATATCTCATGATATTGACCCATTAAGGACCGGCATAACCCCTTATCCGCCCAAAAGATGCCAGTTTGAGTGAGCATTTAAGGATAGCATTTAAGGATAGCATTTAAGCATCCTTAATAGCATCCGATAATCGGTTCCCGAGTTAGTGGCCGCCATAACACCTTATCGACCCAAAACATGTCAGTTTGGGTGAGCATTTAAGGATAGCTCTCAAACAGATCGACCGATTGACTTAAAGCTTCTACAATAGCTCAAGGACCATTAGAAACTCGGNTACTCCTAGACAAACACCAAGTTGGGAGTTGGCAACACTCCCCTTAGTCACAGTGAACTTCCAACTGTACACGCCGTATCCCAGACACACTGATCCCAAGCAGAAACCACGTCCACCAACACTGTGGACAACCGTTTGTCCTTCTTGTTCCACTCTGAGAGGAAGCGAAGTGATTGGTGACTAATCATTGACATCGGCCAATGCTTGACAACACTATCAGTAGCTTCAAAGACGCACTGTGACTCAGGGAAAACAGCAAGAGTTTAGAAAGTTTGGAAGACGCGTGCCCCATGACGTCCCACTGTGAAATGTTGTGTGACGTCGCGCGCGAGACAATTCTCTTGAATATCATTTGACCGAAGCATTTGGTACTGCGCGCGCGCGTAAACCGCTGACACCGTTAACAGTTGACCCCTGTTAACACCTGAGGAGGACGTTCCTGACACCTGCCACTACCGGCATTTGGTGCGTTTCAAACTCACTTTGAAAATGATACCAAACATGCCCTACTTTGATCAATACGGATCTATATAACTGTCATCATTTTACATTTTTATGATTGACAACAAAGGTCATTGACACCACTCATTCCTGACACCAGATTGAATTTAAACCACTCCATATTAACATCGCAACTCCCACCTGCAATTTACAGAGCCGTTGGGGTTGAAAGCGGAGGTGAGATACTCAGTTGTGTCATTCTGTTCCATCTGTTCTGAACAGGGGTATGTGTGTTCTTCCCCGGGCCAAACCAAGTTAGGGAGGGTGTCAAGCAGTGCTTTCACTGCGGGAAAAGTGGTGTCAAGAGGAAACCGGCGAATCCAAAGTGTGTCAAGAGAAACCAAGTGAATGTAAAGTGATGTCAGAAGAGAATCACTGAATTTTAAGTGGTGTCTACAATCTAATAGTGGAACAAATTTTTTCACCGATTCTGTTTATGGGTACGTCCGTCTTTGGTCTACTGTAAGGCATGACTTTCTGAAGCAGCTGTATAGCTTGTAAACGGACTGGCACCTAGAAGATTTGGAGCTGGATTTCATTTTCACAAGGAATCTAAGATCGTATAACAACGTTTTCAGAAGACTTGATCGTTACCTTGAATGACATGAATGTTTTGGAAACTCCAGCGAGTTGTAAGAGAAGGTCAGCCCAGCTTTGACTGGTCATGTTCGCAGCAAAGTAGGAGCTGCAACTCAAGGAGTTGAGATAACCAAACAACTGAGAGGGAACCGTGTCTGCTTCATAGAAATACTCATATATCAGTTCATTCATACATCATATCGGATCTTGAATTGTATCGGATACTATAGATCATTATCTGATCATCGATCTCAGAGCCGATCCACCGACTATACCTGAGCCAGGTTTGATTGTATACACGGAGTACACTGTAGTGGTGTTGTGTTCGTCTCACTCCCAAGTAGCGAGTCATCCCCAAATAACGGTTCCCGGGCCTGTGGAGACACCGAGGGATGTTAAACTTCCTCACTTTGAGTTAAATTGTGAGCTCAAAATTAAAAAAAAGGGGTGATCGGAGGGAAGTGAAACTGTGATTTTATTGCAAAATCAGCACGGTGTCAATTTGAGCAACTCAATTTGAGTTGGTGGCAAAACCTCAAAAAGATCAAGAACGGCCAGTTCATCAATAGTAAACAGGTCATTCCTATTCCAACTCATTGTGGGTGGAACCCAATGACAATCCTCCGTACACGAGTAGAAGAATGAGAGCGGCGTGGTGTGATGCTTGGAATGACAGGGCCGGCGTGATCCACTGTGTACGGTAAGCGTGGGTGGCGTGAATGATGAGTGTGATCGAGAGGTGGAGTAGAGTTCACACACTCTCTGGGAGTGAGATGGGTTGTTAGGTGACGTGAGATGTGTTGTGAATAATCAGAACCGTTAAACGGTATAGAAATTTTCTCCTCTTCGGACAATTGATCTCCATAACTGAGCGAACTGATCAATAAGGGGATTTCCACCCACAAAAACTCACCCCTCTGAGGAGGGACAGGAGAACACTAAGTTGTTTCCGAATGAGATCCAGAGCACTGGATACCATTTCCTGGGTGTCCGGGACAAGCTTGTTCTTCCCTGCTGTTCCCCCTGTGTGGTGCAGTATTCAGATAATCCTTTATCTTCGCCATGTATCCAAACCCATGGAGACATGTTTGGGTGGTTTGGAGACACGGTACAGAGAGAGAGAATCGGGAATGAATCGACAGAAGGTTGGTGTAATCAATGATTATTGATGAATGTGGGAGAGAGAATGCGTCATAAAGTAATTGACAATTGAGGAAAGTCGTCAAATAACTTTGCAGCGGTTACCTGGCATGATGCCAGCTGTTCTGAGCATGTAACTGGGTAGTGGGAGAAGGGAAATGGAGGAGAGAATCAGTTGGAGAAGATTCACCACTGTACGATACAGAACATAGCTTCCCTGAGGAGAGAAAGAAAATATTGCTTCAAATTTTCAAACGTTATTCGTAGATATTAGATGAGCATGATTTCCTTTTCCACTCTTCTGATAAACTTTCAAGTTCAACTTTCCTCTTTCCAAAACTTCAAACAGGAGCTAAATTTCACAAAGCAGATGATGAGTCAATCCTTCAATAACTAAATGACAATTGACAAGACTCTCTAACCTGTGGGTATCGAGTGCTGAGTACAGTGCGGGGCTGACAGTCTCTGAGTAGCCCCTGTAGCACAGAGAGTGCGCTCACTCGATGTAGACAACCGATATCCGCCTGGGAGAGGGGGGAGGAATGTGTGGGGTGTTTTTCATAAATCGGATAGAAAATGGTTCCTGAATATTTCGAGTTTGTAAATGAAATGTGCTCCAGTATAGTTCTGAATTCTTCTCCGAATCAAGGAAGAAATCCTTGTACAGCTACTCCAAACCGATACCTGATTGAAGCGGAAAGTAACAAGATGGAGAGCCACACTTGCCAGTTTCGGACACACCGGTCGAACACGGACACTGGTCATCACGGCACTGGTTAGTCGGTGTACGGCAATCTCAAGTTCTGATTGGGTGCGACTACACGAACTCTCGATATTGGATGTGTAGTGGGGAACTGAGGAGAGAGGAGGGGTTACTAGGGAGACTGCTGGTTGTCATGGAGACGAACGAATATCGGCTCGTAAAGCAGCAGGTTATTGAAAAGTAGGTATTTGAAAAGCAGGTGTATTTGGAATTTTGGAGCAATCCCCACCGTTAATCTTCCTCTTGGTGGCTGCTAACAGGAGTGCAATCTGGGACGACACCATGAGACAGGATGTGTCACTTTTATCAGAGAGAATGTTCCCATTCCTCACCATCTCCAACAACTTCTCGTATCCTTGACGACGGGTGAGCGCGCGCTTTTGTTGATCCTATGGGAGTTGTGTAAGATAAACGAGACAGGTAGAACATTGATAAATTTTAAATCTGCTTTTTTAGAGAACAAAACAAAATTACGAAGTGATCATATATGCTGAAATCAAAATGTGTGAAATTCTCTAGTATGAAAGTATAAATGGTAAATAACTCTCTCGCACACCTTCATCGCTTTATACAAGTTTTCCGGATCAATCTCACTGTCCGCTAGGAATGTCTTGAGACAGGATATCATGTCCTCCAGAGCTGAGGGGGTCAGGGATTGGGAAACTGTACGCTCTCGCCTCTTGTTCAGTCGTTGGAGTTGTTTCTGGAGGTGGACTAGGTGCTCCGGGGTCATCTGGGAAGAGGAAGAGGTTAGGAGATGTTCTGAGGAGAATTCATAGGGATCCTCTACTCTCGAATTAGAGTCTAATGAGATATAGATGTGACAGAATTATGTCTAAGAAGCGAGTGAATTCAATTATCATGTAAGTCCCTTGTACCCCTAACAGTACCTTTTTGGAAGTGTTGTAACTCTTGACAAGTTGGTGATCGGAGAAATGCCTCCTCCCCTCATCAGCGCTACTATCCTCATCACTACTCGATCCAACGAGCACGTGCGGTTCAGAGTGCGCGCGCACCGGCGGATCACGTGACATTTCATCTGGACCAATCAGGAGCGGTGATGCTGAGAATTGTGTGAGTTAGTGAAAAGACCTAACAAGTTTTTTAGTCCTGAGTGTACGGGACTGAAATGAAAGGAAAAACATCGGAATTAAAATCGAAAGAGGGAATGATTTTGCAAACATCTTGGCGGATATTCTGGAGGTGTTTCAGCTTCATCGTCAATTCCTGCTTGTACTGTGAATGTGAGGAAATCACATCGCTTCATCAGCTCAACACACGTCTGAAATAGTTATAGTCGTGTTGACACTATTCTCACGTTTATACCAGATTGACATATCTAGCTCTTGACAACACTCATTATCTAACAGCTTCACCATTCTATCGACCAAGACTTCCTTCACCGCTCTCATTCACGATCATTATCACTATGATAAATTTTTCTTGTATAGGCGTGTCTAACAATATCTCTAACCGCGTTATTGATTTACTACCCCCAATTGTTGTATACACACACACAGTAATCAATTGTCTTCGCATTTTTCTATTGTTTTCCGCATCAATTGTACGGCGCCTGGATCCATTTTCACTCTTTCCGGCTGCCCTGATGATCCATTGTCCATCGAGGGAAATTTCAGTGAAATTGTTCATTTGCCTTTAAATATCTAACAACAAGCGATATCTAATGTCCGAATGATAGTATGTCGATATTTAACGCTTCTCTAGTCAGCTAGACGGTGAGCAAGCTATTATAGAAGGCGTTTCACAGTTAATTGGAGTCGGGGGAAAATAGGCATCGATTAAGCTAATAATGGCGGGTGTAGCGTTTATCCTTTCATTCCCTTCCTTTAATTTTTTCCGTTTCTTTCTATCCCTTACCCCCTCCTTTCTTTGGTTTTCCAGTGCCCCTCTCTCCCAGCCCCATTATATCCCTCTCTCTCTCTCTCTGAACCCCATCACCCCCTCTCTCTCTCTCACTCTCTCTCTGTCCCAGTCCCCCAGCAATGAGCAACGCCACCAATATCACCTCCGCCTCCACCAACATAATCCGACCCACGATCAGCTGCACAGTTGCGGCACTCGGCTCTCTCACCAACACCCTCTCCCTCTCCTACTTTGTCCGGAACCGGCCCGAAAAACAGGACCTCGACATGCTTCTCTACCTGCTTAATCTGTTCGATCTCATGGTGTGTGTGTCTGCGTCCAGCGTCAACATTTTCTACCAGCTTTCGGTGAAATTTGACGGTGTGTTGCCCCTGGAAACCATGACTGATGTATCCAAGGATTTGTTCACAGCTGCGATCCAATGTGCTGGTTTTACCACCATGGTCCTGTGTGTGACACGACTGATTGTGCTGTGTTTCCCGTTCAGGAAGCTCAGGATTATCCCGATCAAAGTTGCCATGGCAACCTATGTCTTGTTCATGGTGGTGTCAAGTGGGTATATCCATGCTAGATACTACAGATACAAGATGAGACTCAGGTTTGCGGAGGAAGGGGAGGAAAGTGCGGTGATCATGGACCAGATTGTCAAACTGAACCGTTTTTCCATGGTCATGGATTTCTCAAATCTAGCGGTGATCATCGGAGTTGTTTTCGTCGCCAACGCCCTTTCTATAATCCTACTCGTATCGAAAAACACGCGTACATTCCGTGGTGACACCTCATTCCGTCACGCGGCCGTCACCGTTCTCATTCTATCCTTCCTGTTTGTCACCCTCTACATCACCTTTGTCAACAGACTCTACGTCTGCTCCGTCCACCCTCACAACGACTCTGGACGATGCATCCCCAATACTATCATCGGGTGGCTTGCTCAGTGGGTAGCGTTACCGCTAAACTCGGCGCTGAATCCGGTGATTCACTTCCTCCGAGCGGAGAACATGAGGGATTACCTCCGCAAAATGTTCATAGGGACTGAACTGGGAATTGTAAGCGGAGGGGGAAAGTATGAGAGGTGTGGAGCAGGGGGTAGCAAGGAGAGGAGTTTGGCAGAGCGCCAAAAACCGGAAAATGATAGTAAAGATGCGAATAATGTGGAGTACTTGTTACCGGTGACTTCTGCAGAAGGTCAGGTCGAAGATTTGTTATGAAAGGCATACATTTTTCTTATCTAATAATCTAAATATTCTCAGTTTTATGCTAAGTTATGTTTTCTTCCACTCCTCGAATTTTAGTCTTTATACAACCTAAAATCGCAGAATCCACCAAACTTTCACACCCCACAGACATAACTCACGAATTCTTGTAGTGATTATTCCATATCATTCAGAAAGTCTCACTCAATTAACGAACAAGACCCCTGTTCCTGACAAAACTCACGAATGAATAATGATCAACAAGACAGGTAACACCCCCTGTTCCTGACAAAACTCACGAATGAATAATGATCGAAGTCATTTTCTCCTCCTCCTGGTCCACCAGCTGGTCCACTCCTATGAGCATCGTCCAACTTCCTCGCTTCCCGGGATTGGAAGTAGAATAGGGTCGGTTGTACCAAGGAGTCAGTTGAAGAGCTACTCGTAGACCGCTGCAACAACTTTGAGAAAAAATTGGTTTCTTGGTTCATGTTTTATTTCTATTATCAGAAGGTCGTTTTCAGTTGATTGGCCCGCGCACAATGATTTCTATTTTCGATAGCCAATCAAAGACAGCCAACTTAATACGTCAATGCAAAACATGGGTCAGGGTCACGATTTCAAATATTTCTCAAAACAATTCCACTGATCATCTCACCGATTGTGACGTTGCCCATCGACCTCGCTTTGCCTGCGGAGGTTTAATCTCCCCCTCCCCTACGTCTCGCCGTCTCTGTAGATCACGTGATAGGACTAGACTTTGTCTTATCTGGAATATTGCTTCGTATATCTCAGTCAGCTCCGGGCACGGCGTGTCTCTGAGCAGGGGAGAGAGAAGTGGTTTCAGTGAAAGGGATGTCAGTGAGGAGTGGTGTCAGTAAAAATTAGTAGTGTCAATGAAAAGTAGTGTCAGTGCAAAGTGGTGTCAGTGAGAAGTGATGTCAGTGAGAAGTGATGTCAGTGGAAATAGGTGTCAGTAGAAAGGGATGTCAGTGAGGAGTGGTGTCAGTGAAAAGTGGCGTCGGTGGAAAGTGGTATCAGTGAAAAGTGGTGTCAGTGAAAAGTGGCGTCGGTGGAAAGTGGTGTCAGTGAAAAGTGGTGTCAAGGAGGAGCAATGTCAAGGAAGAGTGGGGTCAACACTACCTCTCAGTTGTATTGAATGCCACCGCCAAGAGACCGCAGTGTTTGATGAAACATGCCAGTAGTCGCTGGGTTACTGACGCTAGCTGAGGACACGGGTCTTCATACGTCTCAAACTCTGAGAATATAGAGGTTCTTAGCTACTTTGTCTTAGTTGGGATCTTATAAAAAAACTTTGTATCAGATTTTAATTCTGAAACATTGAACTTTTTTCACGAAGTGCTTTCAGTTTTATCTTCCATACCGACACTTGAGCAACCCTGACAAAATCTGATCATCTGATAGCTACGGGATAATGTACAATTCAGGATCCTATCATGATTCATCCAGGATCAATGTCTGTCACTAACCATTATTAGCAGCATGGTTCATCATACAGTTGTAAATATGTTCTGTCCCCGATTTGGGACGGCTGATGTCCCAGAGTAGTCTATACCGGGGTGCACTGTACTTGTCCGACAGCACGTCCGCGTGAGACAGTTCTGAGACAGTTGTCATACGTTAGTGAGACAGTTGTGAGACAGTTGTGAGACAGTTATGTGACAGTTATGATTGGTTGTTGAGGAGATTGGGTAGTGCTGTGATTGATTAAAGAGTCTGGGCACTGCCAAGTGCCAATACTATGTTTTGTCCACCACTGGTCAATGAAATTAATCATGCACATTGCACAGCTCGAAAATGAACAGAGAAACAGACTTCAGCGGATAACGAATCATGCAGTTACAGAGTCAAACATCACTTGAGTTAAGCTCATGATTAACAACAAAACTAACGAGTAACGACACATCGTTATTGAGTAACAACACGATCAGCGCTTCAGCGAAACGGAGTGCACACAAACACATACCTACAGATTGTGACACTACGTCAACTGAAACTGAAATACATTCAGCTCTTACAATAATGAACAATGAGAGAAGTTTTCCTAATTTCTTCACCACACCAAGTCTCGACATTGAAGAAAAAGAATGCTTCAGACCACACTTTAGAGTTTAGATCCCACGACCCAAAGGTTGGGAGGGATCCTCAGACCCCGCAACTTACCGCAGTGAAGGAATGCTTCCTCCAGACCGTTACTGAGGATGCTCGAAGTGAGGATGTCAGAATATTTCTTCTCTTCCTCGCTAATCTCCCCTCCCTTACAAAGAGGAGATATAGGGTCAGGTACCGATCTCCGAAAAATTCATAGGTTCTCCCAGTCCCAATGCGAGTTTCACGACAGTGGTAAAAACTTTTGAAAAAGGTATTGTTTTTTTCTTGAGACTTGTTTTTAAGTTTAGGGAACATATTCTGCCCGTTCTCCTTCCTTTCTCACCTCAATCATTCCCGATATTAGACTCCCCACGAAGCTGGCCATGGCCCGACACACGTGGAGCAACCACCTCCACGGCCCGTTCTGCTGGGACTTGTTCCCCTGCTCACATTCTGCGGGGTCTAGAGGTAAGGGGAGGTGAGAGAAGCTGTAAGAGGGAGTGAGATTGAGAATTGAGAAATGAGTGTGGGGGAGAAGTGAGATTGAGAATTCTGAGACATGAGTGCTTGGAAAAGATCAAGTTTGAAACAAAAGAGAAGTTCTGAATTTTGGACTCTTAAATCCAGACAAGAATACAAGAATTTGAAATGTCAAAACCCCTTCAGACTCACTCATCAGATCCTCTGCGAGCTCATGACTCTCAGTCAACTCGAGACCCCTGATCCCCTGAGCTAGAGTATCCAGAGCCACAAGGACAGGGATAGCATCAGTGAGGAGGGAGTTGAGGGAGGGGGAGTTGGGAGTGAGACAGAGCATCCCGTAAACCAGCTGGTGTAGGATTTGTCCGGGAAGTGAGGGGAAGAGAATTCCTGTAGATGAGGTCACGTGGTTATAAAGTATTATCAGTATAGATCACGTGGTTATGGTTTATAATGGTCCTTGATCCATGACAGATTTTTAAACTTCAAGTCAATCGGTCCATTCGTTTGGAATGCTCACTCAAATTTGGAATGCTCACTCAAATTTACATGTTTTCAGTGGATAAGGGGTTATGTAGGCCCTTAACTTGAGAACCCATAATCGGATTGACGCGGAATTTTGGTTGTCCGAGTTTCTAATGGTCCTCGACCAGTGATAAAAGTCTGAAGTCAATTGGTCGATCCGTTTGGGAGCTATCCTCAAATGCTCACTCAAACTGACATGTTTTGAGTGGATAAGTGGCTATGTCGGCCCTTAACTTGGGAACCGATTATCGGAATGACGTGAAATTTTGGCTGTCCGAGTTTCTTATGGTCCTTGAGCGATGGTAGAAGTTTCAAGTCAATCGGTCGATCCGTTTGGGATCTATCCTCAAATGCTCACTCAAACTGACATGTTTTGGGTCGATAAGGGGTTATGTCGGCCACTAACTCGGGAACCGATCATCGGATTGACGTGAAATTTTGGTTGTCCGAGTTTCTAATGGTCCTTGAGCTATGGTAGAAGTTTCAAGTCAATCGGTCGATCCGTTTGGGAGCTATCCTCAAATGCTCACTCAAACTGACATGTTTTGGGTCGATAAGGGGTTATGGCGGCCACTAACTCGGGAACCGATCATCGGATTGACGTGAAATTTTGGTTGTCCGAGTTTCTAATGGTCCTTGAGCTATGGTAGAAGTTTCAAGTCAATCGGTCGATCCGTTTGGGAGCTATCCTCAAATGCTCACTCAAACTGACATGTTTTGGGTCGATAAGGGGTTATGGCGGCCACTAACTCGGGAACCGATCATCGGATTGACGTGAAATTTTGGTTGTCCGAGTTTCTAATGGTCCTTGAGCTATGGTAGAAGTTTCAAGTCAATCGGTCGATCCGTTTGGGAGCTATCCTCAAATGCTCACTCAAACTGACATGTTTTGGGTCGATAAGGGGTTATGGCGGCCACTAACTCGGGAACCGATCATCGGATTGACGTGAAATTTTGGTTGTCCGAGTTTCTAATGGTCCTTGAGCTATGGTAGAAGTTTCAAGTCAATCGGTCGATCCGTTTGGGAGCTATCCTCAAATGCTCACTCAAACTGACATGTTTTGGGTCGATAAGGGGTTATGGCGGCCACTAACTCGGGAACCGATCATCGGATTGACGTGAAATTTTGGTTGTCCGAGTTTCTAATGGTCCTTGAGCTATGGTAGAAGTTTCAAGTCAATCGGTCGATCCGTTTGGGAGCTATCCTCAAATGCTCACTCAAACTGACATGTTTTGGGTCGATAAGGGGTTATGGCGGCCACTAACTCGGGAACCGATCATCGGATTGACGTGAAATTTTGGTTGTCCGAGTTTCTAATTGTCCTTGACTTATGGTATAAGTTTCAAGTCGATCGGTCGATCGGTTTGGTAGCTATCCTCAAATGCTCACTCAATCTGACATGATTTGGGTCGTTAAGGGGTTATGGCGGCCACTAACTCGGGAACCGATCATCGGATTGACGTGATATTTTGATTGTCCGAGTTTCTAATGGTCCTAGAGCTATGGTAGAAGTTTCAAGTCAATCGGTCGATCCGTTTGGGAGCTATCCTCAAATG
>CAMPET010000034.1:93656-106083 GCA_946803715.1 Beroe ovata | reverse complement strand
GTGAAATTTTGGTTGTCCGAGTTTCTAGTGGTCCTTGAGCTATGGTAGAAGATTCAAGCCAATCGATCGATCCGTTTGGGAGCTATCCTCAAATGCTCACTCAAACTGACATGTTTTGGGTCGATAAGGGGTTATGGCGGCCACTAACTCAGGAACTGATCATCGGATTGAAGTGAAATTTTGGTTGTCCGAGTATCTAATGGCACTTGAGCTATGGTAGAAGTTTCAAGCCAATCGGTCGATCTGAGTCTGTAATGCTGTTGTACTAGGATTCTGTACACAAATTTGAGAATTTTAGGCTCAAAGTTTCTTAGTTTCTTAATTATAGTTCAACGGAGTTTCTTAATTTTTCCAGGATTCTAGGCTAAGTTTCTTAAATTTTCGGTAATCCTAGGCTCAGTTTCTTATAGAGAGTTTCTTATAGAAAAAACTGAGTGTATTTCAAACAATGGTTAACCAATGAATTTAACCACTGATTGATGAGACAATTTACTGGCTAAAGGTCTGTGGTCTGAAAACAATGTCAACAACAGTTGAGATTTGACATTCTTAGTTCAATGTTGTAAATTGATAGTTCAAATTTACAATTTTGGTTTTTGTGAAACGAATTCTCACTTATTTACCCTTTCAGCGATTGATAAAGGTTTAATCCGGCATTACGTTGCTTCCTCTGAGTTGTCTCCTCTTCATTCGAACAAGCTAACTGCTGGTTACAAAGGTTAACTTCTACTGGTGACATAAACAATTATTCCATAATAAAGAATTCTTGGAACATATTTAATGGATTGACTACGTGTTTGTTCCTTTACACAAAGTTTAAGTTGCAGTTTATCAGATCATTTTATCAGTTTATATTTCAATTTATCACTTTGTTTCATGTCTTGCAGCTGTCGGAGCAGAGTATTCGATAGCAAACAAGAAGTTACGAGAAAGCCTCGATGAGTTTGAGGATTTGTTGGACAAGTTCTCCGCAACAAACGTTACATTTCTATCAGAGAATAAGCTCCAGGTGACCTGAAAAACATTAGAAAGATATGGAATTTGGATGTGGGTAGATATTATTGTGTGACATAATTAACGGTCGCAAAAATAGGACAAATAGTTGTACGTTTGCGGCAGGCGCTAAACAAATTTTGTGACTGACTGTTAGCAAAACGCGCGCAGATGTTCGCATATTTGCGCGCGCGGCGTATGTATGCTTCGATCATTGCTGCGCTTCAGCGGTGTATCTGCATCTCACCAAAAGCAACATTATCGCAGGTGTTGCTTAGCAACGGTGTGATTGTATACATCTCAATCGAGGATGGGGAGCTTACTGAAATCGTCATCGTTAGAACGCTGTCGAAAGTGCTTTACGGTCAAATCGCATTTGATGGTATCAGATGGTTGTATGTTTTAGTTGGCGCTCCAAATCTCGTAACAAATGTCTAAAGTATGGAATTTATGCTATGAAACCTCACCCTAACCCCTCGACAGACCTGTACATTTCAGGTCACATCACCCCAAACTTCATGATAATTGTATGCTCGGGAAAGTTGTGTCTATCGACAAACACGTCCAGCCCAGAGCAGTTTGATAAGATATTCCAACACAAGATTGTCAACCTGGAGTCAGAGTTCTGTTATGTGACTCATATCTCTGTTGTTGGTAACAAGGCGAGTAGAGAATGAATGTTTTCGATTTAGCTCATGCTAATACTTGGGAGTTCTCTAATCTGGCCACCACTCTCGACAAATCACAGCGAGATGTAATACTTGCTGATGTTCAGATCATGCTGTGGACTCCTGATGGACACATCGTCATTTACTCGCCAATTGGGCCCGGAGCCACTGAAGTTTGCCGCTTCACGACCCCTCATCGCCTCTGTTCCGCCCAATTCAACCCCCGTACCTCAACCTTCATAACCTGTCAACTAAAGCCAAGCTCGAAGGGGAACGTGTTTCATGCTCTGAGCTTCACTTACGATATCGTGGGTAAAGGTACGCGGGTTGCTAGACTGCATGATTATGTTGCTTCGGTTGTGGTTGCCATGGTAATATGTTGCTCACTCTCCAGGCTGTAATACAAGAGTGTTGGAAGTTATCAAACATCGAATAACACACCTCAGAGCTGATGTTATCTGCAGCAAATACAACCACGCTTCCAATAAGGTACCTGACTTACAGTACACTCGGCTTTAGACGAATTTGCCACGGCAAATAACCGGTTTTAACCGCTGAATTACCGGTTTTAACCGCTGTTATATCCCAGCTGGTCCTCGGTCTATCCACCGGTAAAATTGTCCTGCACTGTGAACAGCAAAAGCGGAATTTCACGACTGAGGTGGCAACCAAACACACGATATCGTCCTTTGTGTGGCATCCCTCCGATGCCTTCTTCGTGGTGGCCATGAAAAGCGGCTATTTGCAGGTACATGACTTGGAGAGAATGGAGTGAATGATTTTCACTGATTGAGCTTTTTTAGCCCCGTAAGGAAGTTATAGTAAAGAAGTCAAATTTATAGACTTAGCCGGATAAAATTATATTTGCCCACTCTTTGATCGAGCACGTTGCGCACAAAACAGTGGACCGTCCACTGGTGCCAAACAGACGAACATGAACAATTCTCTCTCTATCAGATCTATGACGAGACACTCCAACTCATATCTACGAGTTTTGGCGGCATACCTCACAACACTACAGTAGATCTGAACAGGCTGTTCAACAATGTGAAGAATGCGGGTTGTATCTCACTGGATACTGACAGGATGGCAGTTATTATGGAAAGAGGTGGGTCAAGAATAAGAGTTGAGATTCTGCTGAAATATGGAAAAAAATCTTGGTCCGAACCACGAAAATAACTTATTCTAAAAGATGACGATCAACATGAATCTTGAACAAGGATCTTTGACAAAGATCTTGAACATTATAGTCCATGATTTCCACTGCAGTAAACTTCATAACCCCAGGACCGTTGATAGTGGTGCGACTACTGATGCCGAACACAGACCCCAATAGCAGCTACTTCTCAAAACTCCTTCAACTATACTTCTATCAGAGCCATTACAAGAATATCAGTCGACTCCTCAGGTATAAGCTAGTTGCTAAGACGCGCATATCTCCATAGAGATTAAAAGTATCAGACACACACAGATCTCCGTTAAGATTAATAGTCGATCATGATCAAGTAGGTTGCCGGAAGCTCTGATTGTGACCCAGCTGTCCGCTTTCCTGCGGCTGTTTTCAATTATTCGGAAGCCCTGATGATATCTTCTCAATCTCAGGAAATGATAATCTCTCTTCCCAGGAACTGTCTACACAGATTCTCTGAGGAAGATCTCCTTCGTACAACGAGGCAACTAATTGGTGGGTGACAGCTGACCGTAATCACTGATGTGAATCTGCAAATCTGTCGATTTCAATTTTCAAATGTTCATTGTTCACAGATGACAATATAGGTAACGTGTAACTCTCCAGTAAGGAACGACATTCTACGACCAACATTTCAAATTTTCCATCCTTTTCAACAGGAAACCCCTCGCAGGTTTTCTATGCACCTCCCTCTTCAACGAGTCGACATTTGCTGTAGGGGCAGAAGTGTTGTTATTGCTGAAGAAGGAGAAGAATGTCACTGAAAAAGGGCGGGAGGTATTGCAGAATCTCGCACTGAAACTCATCATCAAAGCGCTCCATCACAAGCTATACCGTAAGTGGTGTCAATGACAGAATGTAGTCATGGGCAAAGTGGTGTCAAGGGTAGAGCGTTGTTAAAGGCAGGTAGGTTTTAAGAATAGTGGTGTCAAGAATAGATTGGTGTTCAGTAGTGTCAAGGTAAGAGTAGTGTCAAGAATAGAGTAGCATCAATGACACTGACACTGACAGACTGGTGTCAAGATTTAGCCTAACAAAACCACTACTCCAGGAGAAGCACTGAAACTGGCTCGGAAACTGGACAACGAACACATCATCAGCAAAGTGGACCAGTACGTCACGTACTGCGGGCTGTCAGTTTCGTGCAAATCCCCTGATCAGATCAAACTGTCGAGGAAACAACCAGCTACGATCAAGGAGGACGGAAATTCGGTGGATCAGTGTCAAACAGTACCTCAATCTTGATACGCGGGACATTATTCGTTATTATCGGATTTGTGATATTGGGATGAGACTATCATTCTTGCTCGGAACTATATATTTTTCCGTTTCATACGTTTATTTTGTTTAATTAAGTGAAGTCCTCAGATTGTTAATTGAAATACAATGTCGGAAGGTGATCACTATCAGTTACTTCTGATAGTGATTATCATTATCAATATCTGGATTCAAATTGAGTTTGTTAATTTTTGGATTGCATTTGCTATTCAGCCCTGTGATATGCAATTGTTTCTCTTTGTGATCTGCAAATGTGAAAGTCATGAATAACTAACAGAGGCTAGGTTTTCGGAAGGTAATATGTTGATAGAGATACAGGATTATCGGATACAACACACATTCTGATATACATCAACTGCATCTAAACGTCTCCAGTGACTATAGCTTTCTCAAGTATAGAAGTAAAACTTGAATATACACAGCCCGCGTACACGTTGCATGCCCTTCGACAAAGTTGTGTTGAGAATGCGCGTTAGGCAATGTGTAGATGTACACAATGTACAATGTACGCAATCACAATGGATACAATGTACACAATCACAATGTACAATGGATACAATGTATACAGTGGATACAATGTACAATGTACACAATGTACAATGTAAGTGTACAATGTACAATGTACACGACGTATAAAGTAACGCACTTCAGTTTAGTTTGGAGTCGTTCGAGAGATGTAACTCTTTTCGGTCACGGTGTTGGTTTTTGCTCTACTTTTGAAATCATATCCATATCAAATCAATTTCGTAATAAATATTCTGTTCTTTCGACTGATAATATCGGTATTCGGCGCTGGGTAGGGTCAAGCAGGATTGAAAAGTAGGAATAGGAGAGAAATGTGCGATGTTTTCTTCCTCTCTAGCGGGATTTTCATCATCAATAGCGCTCGACTTTTTGAGTTTTACTCTCCCTAGATTGTTATGAATATGTAAAACCGCTTGACCCAGCTCAGGCTTAGATCACCCATGTGAAAACACAAACAAACCGCTTAGATAGGATATCCTGTAGCTCTCACTGTTCCTTGAGCTATTTCGTGGTATCTTTACAGCTCCATATTTCGCTGTCTTTTTTCCGGACATAAACTAGAAACGTGAACCTTTTTTACCATTTCTGTGAGAGCAACAAAATTTCCTAAGTCCTTTCTAAAAAACTTCAAGACACATACACAAAGGAATGTAAGGTTCCTCCTCTTAGAAATAGAAATAAACATAATCGTATGAAAAGCGATTAAGAACGATAGAATAAAATCCCTGGATTATTCATCCTGGTGACAAGTTTTACACTTTTAGTCATGATTTGGTTATTTTTAATCATCTTCGTATGGAAATATGGGTACTCAAAGTTTCATGGATCGTGGATAATGTATCTTTCGTTAAATTCAAAACTTTTATACATTCATGAAATTAAATTAAAGTCAATACAATATTTTCGAAAGCAACAATTATTATTCAAAAATCTTGTGTTCATATCATAGTTTTCAATATTTTCATTTATAAAATGCGCAACAAAAATAAAATAGCGAGCGGGCACTGACAGTAACTTAACGTTTTTTGTGGTTATCCATATCACCAATTCGATTTTCTTTTTAAGGGTGACACCTCGAAAAAATTGAAAAATCAAATGTAAATTAAATTTCGAATTTGATTTCACTCTCAGTCTTCTATTGAACACGAACTTAGTTCATTAATCAATTTCACATTTCTCCATCAAATCATAGTAGGTAAACCTGAGGTCGTCAATAGTTCACATTTCAGCTCACTCTATATCATGAGAATCATCAGAGAAAAAATCATGCTTAATCGATTACACCATATAAGGAATAATCATTTCCACTTTCAGTCTGAAGAAAATACAGTTGAATACATCGTCTTAACACGATAAGACAATCTTAATGAGTATTAGAAATTAGAATGGGACCAATGGTCGTGAGACACAATAATGGCGGGGAGGAAAATCTGAATTTAGATATATCTCTTACTTGTTGAACATCGTATATTTTGTTAAATTTTCGATAAAAACACATGACCACGAAGGCATCTCTCACTGTAAATATTATATTAAAACTTTTGTTCTATAAAAAACTCTTTGTGATTGAACACTTTCCATTAGGACGACCAGCCGTGACATCAGCCATTGAGGAGGGGACAATTTTGTGGGACAATTTTGTGTGAGATGGGGCCTCGTGAAAATGGGTACTCTGGTCAATTGATTTAACTTCTTGCTTCGTCGTTCGGGAAAATATTCCAGACAGTTGGCCGTTAATTTTCTTAATAGCAATCATACAAAATGAATACATCGATCAATATAACATATGGGGAAAACCACAAGGAAATGTTTTCTCCGGGCTGATGCACGCTAGGTCGTCACTAAAGGTTCCATAGGAACTGCTTTCGTTTTAATTTTGTATTTCCAACAAAACATGGGTAAAATAATCGATATATATGACAAGTACACAGACATATAGTAATTGTAGCCTCTTCAATACGATATGAGGGAGAGTGTCCGACGCCGGAAAGCCGGATACCGGAGCCGAGCTCGGCCCTCGCCAGGGAAATGTGTCTGTCAGAATCGGGAATTTCGGTTCATTATTGTCAGCATCCAGCTCACTTCCGTAATTGAACACTCTTCATCACAATTATAACGACCATGGGACAACACGACGACCTTGTCTTACCATAGAAACATGCCACGCCCTTTTTGCTCGACATTCGGTATTTAACGCATGTTTCCATAACTTGACTTTAGCCGGCAAAATATAAACATGTTAATATATTTGTCGAATGATGTTTCGTGAAAATAGGAACTTAAAATGCGATCATTGCAGGAAGTTATGTTGATGTAGTTCGTACTCAAATCGGTATAACACGTAAAATGTGATGTAGAAAAGAAAGCGCTGGCGCAGTCGGCATCGTGCCAATCATATCACCAACATGGGTGTGAGTCATGCCACATTTGGTGACGTACTGTTTATGTATAATTGAATACACAATGTTTAGTGACCCACTCTAGTTCAATGTTTTATGCGTTCATTGTCAGTAATCGGATATTCAAGGGTCGAGTGGGAAGTAAAATTCAAGTCCGATAATTTAGTCGGGGCGTCTTTCGACCTTCATGATTTCGCTTCGTAGCAGGGCTGTTTGATTTGGTTTGCGTATGTGGTTTAGTAAGGCGCGTAGTGAGCGAAGGAGTATTCCACCGTTTCCTTCTTCAGTCCCACGTGCACATAGCTTGACGGCGAGTTCTGCACGTGGCCAGCCGTCACGTAGTTAGGGATGTACGGGATGTGCGGCCGAGCACCCATCGTCTGCTGGATGAGATACTGCTGCGCGGCTTCCTCATCAGCACGTGCAATATACCGTTCCGTGCTGTGGTAGAGTGCGGTGTCGTACATCTGGGCGTAGCTTGCCTCCCGGAAATAACTTTGCGGCGGAGAGCTGTGCTGCTTGGGCGACTGGTAGCTGGGTAGACCGAACTTGGAATCCTGTTGCTCAGGGAATGGGGTGTAGGAGGGAGGGGAGCAGTGGGAAGAGGAGGGGACGGAGGTGGGGATGGGGACAGAGCCGGGTTTTTGTGGCATCGTCCGCGCGGCGTCGTTCAGCAGTTTTGTGTAGACAGCGTCATCAGCGTTCCTGTGGAGATGTACGTGTTAGTATTCGAGAACATAATGCACTTCCATAGTGACAGTGACGTGATATATTGAGGGGTTTTTTGACGTCATGAACAAGTTATATGACGATTATTGGCAGGCAATCGCGCACGGCAATTACTATTAGCTTTTTTTTCTGTTATTGTATCTCTTGACGCTATGACGCAGAGAATATTCTCTCTTCATGACGTTAATGCCAAGTTGTGGTTGTGAGTTGTGACGTACCACATGGGTCTTGTGACTTTAAGAAAAATCATCGCTGTCGGTGATTCAGATTGTTTTTTCACACGCCAGATTCTATAATTATCGGTTGATGAGACCTCAAAGTGGTGAATCGAGACAGGATTTTTGGAGCTAGAAAAAATAAAAACTATTGTTTTTCTTCTAGTTTTTAATCATAACCACTCTTTATGAATCAGCATCCGCTTTTAGCACGCATAAATTGCACTTGAGGAGTATGAATATTGAATAGTCATAGCATGCTCAGACTATGAGTGTGCGTGTGTGTGTGTGTGTTTGTGTGCGTGTTTGTGTGTGTGTTAGTGTGTGTGCCGAACGGATGATCTCAGACCAGGATGGAATGGGACCCGGTCCCGGAGAGTACTATAGACTGGCGTCGAGTGAATAGTCTATCGAAAAGTTGTGTCAAGCTTAGAATGGAGGCAAGAAAGTATTCCGTGTGAAAAATGGTGTCAAGAATCCACACACGGAGTAGTGTCAGGATAGCATTCTATCAAAAGTGGTGTCAAGCTACCAGTGTCAAGAGAAGTAGTGTCAAGCGAAATGGTGTCAAGTAACAAACCTGCAGAACTCATAGACCAGTCTTTGTCCGGTGATATGTCGGATGATGTTCTTATCGTAGTAGTATCGCATTGCCCGAGACAACTTATCGAAATTCATCCTCGGTTTGTTCTTCCTGGCTCCCCATAGTCGGGCGAGCTCTCGGGAATTGTGAACCTGTAAGAGGAGGGGAGAGGGTGAGAAACACTGCTGGTAATCCGGCAAGGCCAGATTCTGGCATTTCTCGACCCTACCAGACGCCTAAATATCAATATTCCCAGTCGATTAGTTGAAACCTCATGTTTGAACCTCCACTCCTCAGTTCAAACTACTGACGACTAAGTTTAGTTTTCTTTATATTTGCTATTTTCGACAAGTTATGCTTGAAGACTTAAGCTTAAGATTTAATAAACGTTCTAATGAGATACGTATTAATGTTGAATAGAGCTATTGCAACTCTAAGTTTACTAAGTTTCTCTCTCGAAACCACTGACTCTGTACAACTACTATGTTTCAGTATTCTGTGGTCTGACTACCATCCCACCTCAAAATCTCATGAGCTGTGGCAAGTGGCCACTACAGATTCATTATTTTGAATAAGTTGTGAGTATGTGTGAGAAACAGTATGAGACACGTAAACACACATAATATTATTCAGGCTTCTTGGCACTGACCCAACAAAAAGGTCATATGCCCCCGAACGTACTATAATATACTAACAACATCATGATATAATGTACTTTTGATTAACTTATTATGTTTCCTGAATCGGGTAATACATACATACAAACAAAGACACCCAATTTTTGTGGCAAAGCATACTGATAAGAGACTACCCGGAATAGGACTTCATACAATGGGAAAAGATTCCATCTATCGCGAGGATCGAGTCCCTCAATTCCATCATGATGTCCAATTGTGTGTCACTGTCCTATCACGCACAGAAATAAACCCAGAAATTATTTCACGCCCCTGCTTACTATAATATAGATGTCAAAACCCCCCCGTTTTCGCCATCTCAAACCCCACATAGATAATCGTTCCACATGGTTCCACAAATTACCTTGAAATGAAACTCTACTCCGGTCCAGGAGATAACTTGACAATTCGCCTTGTCACCCAGTAACTCCAAGATGAACTGCCACAAATGCAGACAACTCCCTCCCTCGGTCACTTTTCTCCTCCTGAAAGGATATGATTTATAAAAGAGTGCTTTTTTGTACATTATCATTGTTTTTTCACGAGATAAAATTCCGTGAATCAGGGAATCCACATTCATTGAATATTTCTGGTTCAATATGCCTGACATAACACCGTAATGCAGTCTCGGAAATTATATGCATGGAATTATGCAGCCCCGAAAGTACCAAAACTGATGACGTGACGATTTAAATAACCAAATATTGGATTATTATTAATTTAATTTCTTTTCCATCTCCCTGAATTTATTTCGTTATATTCTGCTTATCGGCAATAATTTATCGGGTATATTTCAATACTTCAAGGCATCATCACGTCACCCCAGCGCAAAAGTCGGGTGCCCGAAGCTTGAGACTCACATACGACCAAGCGAAGAATGAAACCAAGAACAGGAACCGTTCCCATGACAACCGATTGAAAACAAACTAGCAAAATAGGAAAAATCGGGCTAAAATAGGTCCGGCTCTGGAAATCTAGAATCTAGGCCCACCTCTGGAAATCTAGAATTTGGGCCTCAGAAACCCACCTGGTTTTCTTTAGGGCAGCAATTGCTCCACCCCGTCGAGGGCTCATCTCCACGTCACTAACTCCACTGCTGTGAAGAGTGTCGGTGCTTCCCTCACTGGATGCCGGGGAGACAGGGGAGAGGGAGTCGAGGAGGGAGTGTTCGGGGGACATCATCGTGCTTACATCTGGGGGAGTGGGAGGGGGAGTTAGTGGGAGTGAGGGAGAGTGAGGGGGAGTTAGTGGGGGAGTGAGGGGGAGAGGGAGAGTGGGAAGGGGGAGATGAGGCAGTGAAAGAGGAGCTCAGGAGTAGAGTAAGGAAAGGGAGGAGATTGATTGGTGAGGAGAAGAGTTGTACGACAAGGAAATTAGAGGGATATTCACCATCGAGGCTGATGGACATGGAGTTTTCTCTTTGGAAGAAATCATCGAGGCTTGCTTCCTGCTTAATCTCCTGCTTCAGCGGGCTTACATTCTTCAGAGAGTCGAAATTCAGGACCGTTTTATCCTCTTCTTTATCATGGTCTCGCATCTCTTGTTTTATCCTACTCAGCATATCGGACGGGGAAAACTGACTGATGATCGGTTTGGGGGACGCGGGTTTTTTGGCGGGAACCGGTGCTCGGAGGGTATTTTTGATCGTGTCCATCTCGTCACTGTTCGTTATCGTCGAGAAATTCTCATCGTAAGAGGGAAGAGGATCCTCAATCGATCTGAACGTTACACTGGTCGGAGTCCGGGTTGTGAGCTCTTCTGATGCGAGAAAATCGAGGAGATCGTCAGAGAGGCTGGATTTCGGTGGGATTTTAACGTGAGGAACGACAGCGGCTTCCGCGACTGTTCGGCAGGATGACGGGTTGACGATTTTCTCGTTTTCTTTCTCTGTGGGGGTGGAATGATGTTATGAACTGCGATGATATAATTAAGTAATTACAATTTAGTAATTATACTGATTTGGGCTGAGGCCAATGACTGTCTAAAACCAGTGCACTTTGAACCATGTGTCTTGCTTGATTACAATCAGCTTACCAATGACTGACATGAACAAAAACCATGGAAATCCCTCGATAAACTTTGAAATTATGACCAGAGCTTAAGTTTTGTCTACGAAATTGAAGAATGACCAAAACTAAAGCTCTCTATGATCCACTATGGTCCACTATGATCTATGATCCACTATGATCTATGATCCACTTACCATCATTGATGATGAAGTCAAGGATGGGGCTGTTGTAGGGTATACTCCACGGCGAATTCTCTATAATATCTGCCATGCCTAACACACAGAGGGGTGTTGCTATTAGTCGAGACTATTTGGTGAAATCATAAATGAGAATCTTGTAGGAAAAATTGCAGGAAAAAATCGAAAATCGTAAATCGAAATTTCGGCAAGTTTGTGTTGTCTCTCTACTGTCAGTTTGTCAATGTCGCGATGAGGCAAGAGTGGAGAGGAGAGATGAGACAAATGGCGATCATATATTGAGAAGAATGTGATTTGAACAGAGCTGTTGGGAGTTTAAAACACTATAGGATGGCTGAGCTGCTTCTCAAAATTACATCATCGAATCAGTCTCTCTTTCTCGTGCACGAAAATCAGGAACATTTAAACAGCAAACAAAAAGAATTTGGGAGTTTACAAAGTATACTCGAATAATAAAGGCTCGACCTTATCTTGCGAACGTGTCCTCGAAGAATTGTAAAACATCAATTAGACCATATTTGGTCATGTTATTCTCCAACAATCTTCGACAACAAGTTAGGCTACAAATCTTAGGATCTAGCGAATTACATCATGTATTTGAAGGTGATGAAATGACATCATGCAGTATTATGTAATCTGGAATCTGGAGAGATATTCGACAAAAATGCAGCTGCAACTGTCATGCAGAGGTTAGCAAAAAATCTTCATAAGGCTATAGTTTATTCATATGGGCACATGATGATAGAGCAAACCTTACAAAATATAGGCTACATAGCAGCAGTCCTAATATATTATGTGTAAGGAATGATGTAATGCAAACAGAAATTATGATGACGTTATCCCGAGCAGAAGAAGAGGTAGAAAGAGAAACAGAAAGAGAGCAAGAACAAGAGCGAGTAGAGATAAAAGCATGCGATGAGAAGTGAGAACAGCACGCAAGAGAATATACTCACACACACACACACACA
>CAMPET010000034.1:74872-85689 GCA_946803715.1 Beroe ovata | reverse complement strand
AATGACGATTTCAAACCTGTGGGAAGCAAAGGCATCAAAATGGCGAAAATCAATGGGACACACTGGGCACCAAAAACGGCCAAGAACAATTTTACAGGAGACACACTAAAAATGAGTGTTCCTGGCCTATTTTTGGACGTAGAATCCGAATCTGCAGGAATTTTTTAGCTAGCTCATCGGGAAATCGGCGAAAATTCCGATTCCTTCTAAGATGTGAGAGTTTAAAACGTGACGATTAGCTCATCAGGGAAGCGAGCTAGGGCCAAGATTCGATCGGGAATCGATTCAGCGTCCAAAAATACCCAGGAATACATGGTACCTGCAAAAAAATTCAACAAAAAATTTCTACGGATTTCTGATCTGAGTATCGGTAGAAATTGAAGTGAGTGACTCCACACTTTTATACGTCGTTTTTGACGGTCTCTAATGAGACATAAGCAGGCAGTTACGACACTTATTTTCCACCAAATCATCTCTCCTACTCTCACACTACAAGAATCAACCCTCGTGACGGTCGCATTAAGTTCATACTCGCCAAGAAACCACGCCCAAATGACGATTTCAAACCTGTGAGAAGCAAAGGCATCAAAATGGCGAAAATCAATGGGACACACTGGGCACCAAAAACGGCCAAGAACAATTTTACAGGAGAAACACTGAAAATGAGTGTTCCTGGACTATTTTTTGACGTAGAATCCGAATCTGCAAGAATTTTTCAGCTAGCTCATCGGGAAATCTGCGAAAATTCCGATTCCTTCTCAGGTGTGAGTGTTTAAGACACGTGACGAATAACTCATCAGGGACGCGAGCTAGGGCCAAGATTCGATCGGGATTTGATTTAGTGCACAAAAATACACGGGAATACATGGCATTTCTGATCCGTGTATTTCTGTTCCCACCCTTTTATACTTTGAATCTGTGAGGTTCTTATAAAAACTTCTCTGGATCTTAGCTACCTGAATAATATGTACCTGAAGAGGAACGAGAAGCGAGCTCAAGGTCACGATACTGTCCTTAGGCAGCCCTGCTTCAAGTAGCTTAAGTCCCGCCAGCGTATCCACGGGAGAAAACGAAGCCTTGATAACAAATATACACCCAGTGTACACAAGTACATTCCTTAGTCGGAACACCTTGTACATGTTTCTGTATGTCTGTACAAACCTGAGCAATCAATACGGGTCGGTTAAACGACTTTTTAATGGTCATTAATCTCTAACGAATTCTAACGAATTAATTTCTAACGAATCCTAACGAATTAGACGAATATGATTTTTACCCTCACCCTTCATCCTTCTCTCTTTCATCAACTGGTTTCTCGCGGACAAACACAGCTACAAAGGTGGTTGTAACGATGAAAACCACCCCCCAAAACCACAGATACGACTGAAAAATGTGACAAGTGTTCAATCGTCATGACAACATTGAGTGATGTGATGTGTGTACACAATTTTGCTCGTGTTACGCAATGCCATTGTGTGTACCTACTGTAAAAAGTGAGTCAATAATTGAGGCATTTGAAGTATTTTACACTGTACATTTGAAGTATATTACACTGTAAAGATACCCAAGATACTATACTGAGTTCTTTAGACACGCACAGGTTTGACTATTATAAGATCATATTCAACTATCGGATCCACTCTTCAGGATATTCCTCTTTTTAGCGACAACTACCCTTCAAATTTTGGGTTTCTAATTTCTCTCCTACCTCCATAGAAACACATCCCACATCGCTCTCTACTTCTCGGAACAGATTACAGAACATGGGACTGTCGAGGGCGAGAGATCCCAGATATCCGAAGAAGTATCCGATAGTTTGTCCCACTGAGTTGCATGTACTTGCCCAGCCCACATTTCGCGTTGAGAGCATGGTCAACGCCCACCTGTGGACATGGGGTAGATGTTTCAACCATTTATAACCATTGCTATATAGTAGTTGTACAACCACAGAAACGTACAACCACACAACAGTGTACAAACTACAACCATAGATACCCAGGAGACGGCGTAGCTATTTAAACCACTGATTTACATTATCCATAGTGGTTGTAATGGAGTGTACAACCGCTGTACAACCACAGAAATTCAGAGCAACCACACAGTTTAGCCACACAACATTGCACGACCACAAATACCCTGAATAACATTCGAGTGTGCAACCACTGTCGATACAAGTGGTATTTCAACTACTGCTACCATGGCAACATCACTCAATATATTATACAGCTGTTACCATGACAGCAGCGATGAATATGACTTCCGCAAGTTCCGTCACTCACCCGTCTACAGCAATATCTTGAGTTGCAGCAAGGAAAGTCAGAAAGCAGAACCAACCGGCTAACACGGATATGTTAACTTCACCTGAACACNTGGTGACGAGTAACGGTAGAAATATCTGAAATAAATCAAGAGATATTTTTGTACTTTTGGGCTAATTCATCGGGGAATTTGAGAAAATTCTACTTTTCTCAGATGTAAGGTTCGAGCTCACATGACCAATCGTTGCTCAGCGAAGCGAGCTAGAGCCAAAATTCGATCGGGAATCGATTCAGCGTCCAAAAATTCTTAGGAATCCATGGTACCTGCATAAAAAATCAACAAAAAATTTTCTATGAATTTCTGATCTGAGTTTCGGTAGAAATTGAAGTGAGTGACTCCACACTTTNTGGTGACGAGTAACGGTAGAAATATCTGAAATAAATTAAGAGATATTTTTGTATTTTTGGGCTAATTCATCGGGGAATTTGAGAAAATTCTACTTTTCTCAGATGAAAGGTTCGTGCTCACATGACCAATAGCTGCTCAGGGAAGCGAGCTAGAGCCAAAATTCGATCGGGAATCGATTCAGCGTCCAAAAATACCTAGGAATACATGGTACCTGCAAAAAAATTCAACAAAAAATTTCTACGGATTTCTGAGTATCGGTAGAAATTGAAGTGAGTGACTCCACANGATTATCGGATACAACACACATTCTGATATACATCATCTGCATCTATTTCTAAACGACTCCAGTGACTATATCTTCCTCGAGTATAAAACTTGAATATACACAGCCCGCGTACACGTTGCATGCCCTTCGACAAAGTTGTTTTAAGAATGCGCAATGCGCATTAGGCAATGTGTAGATGTACACAATGTACAATGCAATTGCATACAATGGATACAATGTACACAATGTACAAAATCACAATGTACAATGGATACAATGTACAGTGTACAATGTACACAATGTACAATGTACAATGTAAGTGTACAATGTACAATGTACACGGCGTATAAATTAACGCGCTTCAGTCCAGTTTGGAGTCGTTCGAGAGATGCAACTCTTTTCGGTCACGGTGCAGGTGTTGGTTTTTGCTCTACTTTTGAAATCATATCCATATCAAATCAATTTCGTAATAAATATTCTGTTCTTTCGACTGATAATATCGGTATTCGGCGCTGGGTAAGGTCAAGCAGAATTGCAAAGTAGGAATAGTAGAGAAATGTGCAATGTATTCTTACTCTCTAGCGGGTGATTTCATCACCAATAGCGCTCGACTTTTTGAGTTTTACTCTCCCAAGATTGTTATGAATATGTAAAACCGCTTGAATATGTAAAACCGCTTGACCCAGCTCAGGCTTAGATCACCCATGTGAAAACACAAACAAACCGCTTAGATAGGATATCCTGTAGCTCTCACTGTTCCTTGAGCTATTTCGTGGTATCTTTACAGCTCCATATTTCGCTGTCTTTTTTCCGGACATAAACTAGAAACGTGAACCTTTTTTACCATTTCTGTGAGAGCAACAAAATTTCCTAAGTCCTTTCTAAAAAACTTCAAGACACATACACAAAGGAATGTAAGGTTCCTCCTCTTAGAAATAGAAATAAACATAATCGTATGAAAAGCGATTAAGAACGATAGAATAAAATCCCTGGATTATTCATCCTGGTGACAAGTTTTACACTTTTAGTCATGATTTGGTTATTTTTAATCATCTTCGTATGGAAATATGGGTACTCAAAGTTTCATGGATCGTGGATAATGTATCTTTCGTTAAATTCAAAACTTTTATACATTCATGAAATTAAATTAAAGTCAATACAATATTTTCGAAAGCAACAATTATTATTCAAAAATCTTGTGTTCATATCATAGTTTTCAATATTTTCATTTATAAAATGCGCAACAAAAATAAAATAGCGAGCGGGCACTGACAGTAACTTAACGTTTTTTGTGGTTATCCATATCACCAATTCGATTTTCTTTTTAAGGGTGACACCTCGAAAAAATTGAAAAATCAAATGTAAATTAAATTTCGAATTTGATTTCACTCTCAGTCTTCTATTGAACACGAACTTAGTTCATTAATCAATTTCACATTTCTCCATCAAATCATAGTAGGTAAACCTGAGGTCGTCAATAGTCACATTTCAGCTCACTCTATATCATGAGAATCATCAGAGAAAAAATCATGCTTAATCGATTACACCATATAAGGAATAATCATTTCCACTTTCAGTCTGAAGAAAATACAGTTGAATACATCGTCTTAACACGATAAGACAATCTTAATGAGTATTAGAAATTAGAATGGGACCAATGGTCGTGAGACACAATAATGGCGGGGAGGAAAATCTGAATTTAGATATATCTCTTACTTGTTGAACATCGTATATTTTGTTAAATTTTCGATAAAAACACATGACCACGAAGGCATCTCTCACTGTAAATATTATATTAAAACTTTTGTTCTATAAAAAACTCTTTGTGATTGAACACTTTCCATTAGGACGACCAGACGTGACATCAGCCATTGAGGAGGGGACAATCTGTGAGATGGGGCCTCGTGAAAATGGGTACTCTGGTCAATTGATTTAACTTCTTGCTGCGTTGTCCGGGAAAATATTCCAGACAGTTGGCCGTTAATTTTCTTAATAGCAGGATCATACAAAATGAATACATCGATCAATATAACATATGGGGAAAATCACAAGGAAATGTTTTCTCCGGGCTGATGCACGCTAGGTCGTCACTAAAGGTTCCATAGGAACTGCTTTCGTTTTAATTTTGTATTTCCAACAAAACATGGGTAAAATAATCGATATATATGACAAGTACACAGACATATAGTAATTGTAGCCTCTTCAATACGATATGAGGGAGAGTGTCCGACGCCGGAAAGCCGGATACCGGAGTCGAGCTCGGCCCTCGCCAGGGAAATGTGTCTGTCAGAATCGGGAATTTCGGTTCATTATTGTCAGCATCCAGCTCACTTCCGTAATTGAACACTCTTCATCACAATTATAACGACCATGGGACAACACGACGACCTTGTCTTACCATAGAAACATGCCACGCCCTTTTTGCTCGACATTCGGTATTTAACGCATGTTTCCATAACTTGACTTTAGCCGGCAAAATATAAACATGTTAATATATTTGTCGAATGATGTTTCGTGAAAATAGGAACTTAAAATGCGATCATTGCAGGAAGTTATGTTGATGTAGTTCGTACTCAAATCGGTATAACACGTAAAATGTGATGTAGAAAAGAAAGCGCTGGCGCAGTCGGCATCGTGCCAATCATATCACCAACATGGGTGTGAGTCATGCCACATTTGGTGACGTACTGTTTATGTATAATTGAATACACAATGTTTAGTGACCCACTCTAGTTCAATGTTTTATGCGTTCATTGTCAGTAATCGGATATTCAAGGGTCGAGTGGGAAGTAAAATTCAAGTCCGATAATTTAGTCGGGGCGTCTTTCGACCTTCATGATTTCGCTTCGTAGCAGGGCTGTTTGATTTGGTTTGCGTATGTGGTTTAGTAAGGCGCGTAGTGAGCGAAGGAGTATTCCACCGTTTGCTTCTTCAGTCCCACGTGCACATAGCTTGACGGCGAGTTCTGCACGTGGCCAGCCGTCACGTAGTTAGGGATGTACGGGATGTGCGGCCGAGCACCCATCGTCTGCTGGATGAGATACTGCTGCGCGGCTTCCTCATCAGCACGTGCAATATACCGTTCCGTGCTATGGTAGAGTGCGGTGTCGTACATCTGGGCGTAGCTTGCCTCCCGGAAATAACTTTGCGGCGGAGAGCTGTGCTGCTTGGGCGACTGGTAGCTGGGTAGACCGAACTTGGAATCCTGTTGCTCAGGGAATGGGGTGTAGGAGGGAGGGGAGCAGTGGGAAGAGGAGGAGGGGACGGAGGTGGGGATGGGGACAGAGCCGGGCTTTTGTGGCATCGTCCGCGCGGCGTCGTTCAGCAGTTTTGTGTAGACAGCGTCATCTGCGTTCCTGTGGAGATGTACGTGTTAGTATTCGAGAAAATAATGCACTTCCATAGTGATAGTGACGTGTTATATTGTGGGGAGTTTGACGTCATGAACAAGTTATATGACGATAATTGGCAGGCAATCGCGCACGTCAATTAGCTTTTTTATGTTGAAGCAGTGAATATTCTCATGACGTTAAAGACAATTTGTAGTTGTGAGTTGTGACGTACATTTCACATGGGTCTTGTGACTTAAAGAAAAATCATCGCTGTCGGTGATTCAGATTGTTTTTTCACACGGCAGATTCTATAATTATCGGTTGATGAGACCTCAAAGTGGTGAATGGAGACAGGATTTTTGGAGCTAGAAAAAATAAAAACTATTGTTTTTCATCTAGTTTTTAATCATAACCACTCTTTATGAATCAGCATCCGCTTTTAGCACGCATAAATTGCACTTGAGGAGTATGAATATTGAATAGTCATAGCATGCTCAGACTATGAGTGTGCGTGTGTGTGTGTGTGTTTGTGTGCGTGTTTGTGTGTGTGTTAGTGTGTGTGCCGAACGGATGATCTCAGACCAGGATGGAATGGGACCCGGTCCCGGAGAGTACTATAGACTGGCGTCGAGTGAATAGTCTATCGAAAAGTTGTGTCAAGCTTAGAATGGAGGCAAGAAAGTATTCCGTGTGAAAAATGGTGTCAAGAATCCACACACGGAGTAGTGTCAGGATAGCATTCTATCAAAAGTGGTGTCAAGCTACCAGTGTCAAGAGAAGTAGTGTCAAGCGAAATGGTGTCAAGTAACAAACCTGCAGAACTCATAGACCAGTCTTTGTCCGGTGATATGTCGGATGATGTTCTTATCGTAGTAGTATCGCATTGCCCGGGACAACTTATCGAAATTCATCCTCGGTTTGTTCTTCCTGGCTCCCCAAAGTCGGGCAAGCTCTCGGGAATTGTGAACCTGTAAGAGGGAGGGAAGGATGAGAAGCACTGCTGGTAATCCGGCAATGCCAGATTCTGGCATTTCTCGACCCTACCAGACGCCTAAATATCCATATTCCCAGTCGATTAGTTGAAACCTCATGTTTGAAACCCCACTCCTCAGTTCAAACTACTGACGATATATTTCTCTCTCGAAACCACTGACTCTGTACTACTTGAACTACTATGTTTCAGTATTCTGTGGTCTGACTACCATCCCACCTCAGAATCTCATGAGCTGTGGCCACTACAGATTCATTATTTTGAATAAGTTGTGAGTATGTGTGAGAAACAGTATGAGACACACGTAAACACACATAATATTATTCAGGCTTCTTGGCAGTTGGCACTGACCCAACAAAAAGGTCATATGCCCCGAACGTACTGTAATATACTAACAACATCATGATATAATGTACTTTTGATTAACTTATTATGTTTCCTGAATCGGGTAATACATACATACAAACAAAGACACCCAATTTTTGAGGCAAAGCATAAGAGACTACCCGGAATAGGACTTCATACAATGGGAAAAGATTCCATCTATCGCGAGGGTCGAGTCCCTCAATTACCTCATGATGTCCAATTGTGTGTCCTATCACGCACAGAAATAAACCCAGAAATTATTTCACGCCCCTGCTTACTATAATACAGATGCCAAAACCCCCCTGTTTTCCCATCTCAAACCACACATAGATAATCGTTCCACATGGTTCCACAAATTACCTTGAAATGAAACTCCACTCCGGTCCAGGAGATAACTTGACAATTCGCCTTGTCACCCAGTAACTCCAAGATAAACTGCCACAAATGCGGACAACTCCCTCCCTCGGTCACTTTTCTCCTCCTGAAAGGATATGATTTATAAAAGAGTGTTTTTTGTACATTATCATTGTTTTTTCACGAGATAAAATTCCGAGAATCGAGGAATCCACATTCATTGAATATTACTGGTTCAATATGCCTGTAATGCAGTCTCGGAAATTATATGCATGGAATTATGCAGCCCCGAAAGTACCAAAACTGATGACGTAACGATTTAAATTACCAAATATTCGATTATTATTACTTAATTTAATTTCTTTTCCATCTCCTTGAATTTATTTCGTTATATTCCGCTTATCGGCAATAATTTATCGGGTATATTTCAATACTTCAAGGCATCATCACGTCACCCCAGCACAAAAGTCGGGTGCCCGAAGCTTGAGACTCACATACGACCAAGCGAAGAATGAAAACAAGAACAGGAACCGTTCCCATGACAACCGATTGAAAACAAACAAGCAAAATAGGAAAAATCGGGCTTAAAATAGGTCCGGCTCTGGAAATCTACAATCTAGGCCCACCTCTGGAAATCTATAATCTGGGCCTCCGAAACCCACCTGGTTTTCTTTAGGGCAGCAATTGCTCCACCCCGTCGAGGGCTCATCTCCACGTCACTAACTCCACTGCTGTGAAGAGTGTCGGTGCTTCCCTCACTGGATGCCGGGGAGACAGGGGAGAGGGAGTCGAGGAGGGAGTGTTCGGGGGACATCATCGTGCTTACATCTGGGGGAGTAGAAGGGGGAGTTAGTGGGAGTGAGGGGGAGAGGGAGAGTGAGGGTGTTAGATAGAGGGTGTTAGATAGAGGGAGTGGGGGAGTGAGTGGGAGTGAGTGGAAGAGGGGGAGTGGGAAGGGGGGAGATGAGGCGGTGAAAGAGGAGCATAGGAGTAGAGTAAGGAAAGGGAAGAGATTGATTGGTGAGGAGCTGAGTTGTACGAGATGGAGAGAAGGAAAATAGAAAGAAAGGGATAGTCACCATCGAGGCTGATGGACATGGAGTTTTCTCTCTGGAAGAAATCATCGAGGCTTGCTTCCTGCTTAATCTCCTGCTTCAGCGGGCTTACATTCTTCAGAGAGTCGAAATTCAGGACCGTTTTATCCTCTTCTTTATCATGGTCCCGCATCTCTTGTTTTATCCTACTCAGTATATCGGACGGGGAAAACTGACTGATGATCGGTTTGGGGGACGCGGGTTTTTTGGCGGGAACCGGTGCTCGGAGGGTATTTTTGATCGTGTCCATCTCGTCACTGTTCGTTATCGTCGAGAAATTCTCATCGTAGGAGGGAAGAGGATCCTCAATCGATCTGAACGTTACACTGGTCGGAGTCCGGGTTGTGAGCTCTTCTGATGCCAGAAAATCGAGGAGATCGTCAGAGAGGCTGGATTTCGGTGGGATTTTAACGTGAGGAACGACAGTGGCTTCCGCGACTGTTCGGCAGGATGACGGGTTGACGATTTTCTCGTTTTCTTTCTCTGTAGGGGGAATGATGTAACGAACTGCGATGATATAATTAGTAATTATACTGATTTGGGCTGAGGCCAATGACTGTCTAAAACCTATGTACTTTGGATCATGTGCCTTGTTTGATTACAATCAGCTTACCAATGACTGACATGAACAAAAACCATGGAAATCTCTCGATAAACGAAGCCAAACTTTGAAATTATGACCAGAGCTTAAGTTTTGTCTACGAAATTGAAGTATGACCAAAACTAAAGCTCTCTATGATCCACTATGATCCACTATGATCTATGATCCACTTACCATCATTAATGATGAAGTCAAGGATGGGGCTGTTGTAGGGTATACTCCACGGCGAATTCTCTATAATATCTGCCATGCCTAACACACAGAGGGGTGTTGCTATTAGTCGAGACTATTTGGTGAAATCATAAATGAGAATCTTGTAGGAAAAATTGCAGGAAAAAATCGAAAATCGTAAATCGAAATTTCGGCAAGTTTGTGTTGTCTCTCTACTGTCAGTTTGTCAATGTCGCGATGAGGCAAGAGTGGAGAGGAGAGATGAGACAAATGGCGATCATATATTGAGAAGAATGTGATTTGAACAGAGCTGTTGGGAGTTTAAAACACTATAGGATGGCTGAGCTGCTTCTCAAAATTACATCATCGAATCAGTCTCTCTTTCTCGTGCACGAAAATCAGGAACATTTAAACAGCAAACAAAAAGAATGTGGGAGTTTACAAAGTATACTCGAATAATAAAGGCTCAACCTTATCTTGCGAACGTGTCCTCGAAGAATTGTAAAACATCAATTAGACCATATTTGGTCATGTTATTCTCCAACAATCTTCGACAACAAGTTAGGCTACAAATCTTAGGATCTAGCGAATTACATCATGTATTTGAAGGTGATGAAATGACATCATGCAGTATTATGTAATCTGGAATCTGGAGAGATATTCGACAAAAATGCAGCTGCAACTGTCATGCAGAGGTTAGCAAAAAATCTTCATAAGGCTATAGTTTATTCATATGGGCACATGATGATAGAGCAAACCTTACAAAATATAGGCTACATAGCAGCAGTCATAATATATTATGTGTAAGGAATGATGTAATGCGAACAGAAATTATGATGACGTTATCCCGAGCAGAAGAAGAGGTAGAAAGAGAAACAGAAAGAGAGCAAGAACAAGAGCGAGTAGAGATAAAAGCATGCGATGAGAAGTGAGAACAGCACGCAAGAGAATATACTCACACACACACACACACACA